>BMAC01000039.1:687036-698912 GCA_014905375.1 Phtheirospermum japonicum
ATGCACGTATAAAATGGAAAACCTGCTGATCGGAAAAATATCAACGAGTTGTCATTTGCACTCAAATGCGTGTTGCTTTCCACAAGATGAAGATGGTTGCATTTGGGCAAAACGACGTTCGGTTTGTAAAGATATGAGGGAGCTTCAAAATTATATTTATGGGGTCTTGGTTAAGCTAGAGCTATAGATAGTAAGCTTTGTGTACATTATTATGTAACTTTAGTCTTTGGTGAAGTTTCAGACTTTGGTTAATGTTATAGTCTTTGGTAATATTAATCAATTGAGATGGTTGGACATATTTGTAGATGGAATAGCTAATTAGCTTCAGATTTTTTCTTTATTAATATGTATATTTTGGTGCAAATCTTTCATTTCTTTTTTTTTTTAATTTTTTTACTACTTTCTAGAAGGTATTTTTAAAAAACCGTTGTGAATTGGCCGTTCTGGAAAATAGACTTTCTAGAAGGTATTTTTAAAAACTGCCGTGAAACGCTGAAATCTATGGCGGTTCCAAAACCGCCGTAAAAATGCTGAATTTTACGGCGGTTCAAAAACCGCCGTTAAATGTCTTCCAGAACCGCCGTTAAATCCCACTTTTTTACGGCGGTTTTTGAAAAACCGCCGTGAAATTTAACGGCGGTCGATACAAAGGCGGTTCAAAAACCGCCGTTAAAAATGAAAAAAAACCGCCGTTAAAAAACCTTTCTGGAGTAGTGACTTTTGGTATATTGAAATAAACGAGAAGAACTCGTACCTTGGCCGCCGGTCCTGACGCCGGCGGTAGATGAAGATGATAAGTTTAGTTTCGTTTAAGAGCTTTCCAAGCTGTATTATTCGGAATGCTTCTTCTCCATGTGGTATTTGAGCGACCTATAACCTCTATTATTTTTAAAATCGAAGGCGTAATGAGTCGTGCAATAATTCCATTGCGCCTGAGATTCGCCATTGATCATCTTTCTTGTGAAATACAATCGGAAGACGGGGGATTGAAATTCCCTCGATTTCGATTGAGGCGGTGGCATATCACCCGCCGTTTCCTCCTCATCTTCATCCAAACTGCCGGCGGCCGGCGGTTCGGATTCGTCGGATTTAGGTTATTCCTCTTCAAAATTGGTTTGAGGTTGCGAATCGAAGTTGCTTTGATTATATAAGTTCTCAACTTCTTCCGCCGTCATCTCGTTGGAAACATAATCTTCGGCAACGGCCGAAAAGGGGTGTATTCTTTTAGGACTTTTAAAGACATTTTAAAATTTCTAAAATCTTGATGTATTTAATTAATACATTTTTAAACTTGTAAAAGTCTTGAGGTATTTAATTGAGATTTCTAATGAATTATTAAATGTCCATAAAAGTCTTAAGGTATTCATTTGAGAATTTTGAATTCTTAAATTGTCATGAGGTATTTAAAAAGTCAAATACTTTTTGAATTTGTAATTTGACTGGATTTTCTTGGACTTCTAAGTTAATTATATATACCAAATCCCACTACCAAAATCCCATCTTTAAACATGAGATTTCACAAAACTTTTATAAACTCCCAACAAATATGTAAAATCAGTAAGAATAAAAAGAAAATCCTTACAAATCTTATAGTCAAACAAATCTTAAAATGTCTCTAAAAGTTCCAAATGAATACACCCCCTGAAGATTCTCGTCGAGATACTCGACCTCGACGAGAAAAGGTTGGAGTGTTGTATTGACATTACGAGAAGAGCTTGCCATAATAATATTAATAAAAAAGAATTAAGAAGAATAAGAATATTGTTGATATTATTCTTTGCACAAATTCTCAACTTGACTTGAAACTTGAAAATATAAGAGAAGAAGAAGAATAAGTAGAGATGAATTGGTGTGAGGATTGGTGTTGGAGACTGAGTAATTATAGGTGTCCAAATTTATTAAAAAAAATAAAAAAAAATTCAAAAGAGTAGCCGTTAAACCGACAGTTAACTGCCAACGGCTACTTCTTTTTTTTTTGAATTTCAGCCGTTGATTTTCAACGGCTATCAACCGGACGGTTAAACCGCCGGTGGATTTTTTTTAAATCCAGTTAACCGGCGGTTACGGTTAGCGGGTCAGATTAACCGTAACCTAACCACCGACAATCGGTTGAAGGTTACGGTTATAACCATGACCGTCGGTCAACCAATTATTAATCGGCGGTTAACCGTTTAAGTATAACCGGTTCAACACCCCTACTTGTAATTGTGAAAAATATCATGAATATACTGGGGGGTGGGGGTACGTACGCAACTACTTAAGTCTCAATTCTCTTACAAATGACATGTCATTTCATATATGTGGGATTTGAAGTTTTGTTTGTGCTAATATAAGATGATAGCTATAAATCTAACCATCGACATAAGTAAAAGGTTGTTGATGCTTACGAATGACATCTCAATAGGACTTATAGACTATAAAATCACATTACTATTGTTTAAGCGGATTGTTGGGTAGGTTTCTTCAAACCCAAATGTAAGGATTCAATATATATATATTATATTGTGAGCCTTCGTTTATAACAAATGCATGTTTGATTTACGCAGACATGCACCATTCGGCTCCAGAGTGAAGATTTGATAGACGATGTCGTCACAACAAGAGGTTCTAAGAATTGAGACTTCACACAATTCTCTTTGAAGTGACCCACTTCTCTCTCACACAGGTGATTCTTTATTAGAAGTGGACTACACTACCCTACTCGGCTCTTCGACGCAAGAATCAATCAAAGTCAAATGTTTATCCTCTCTTCAAGAATATCACCGTTTAAATAATGGGCAAGAAACAACTCTCCCAATAGTGATGCTACAAGATTTATATAATTAGGTTGTCCCATTTAACCTAGATCTTGAGATCTACAGTAAACTAGGTTATGTTTTCATTGTATATTCATTTTTCCAAAGGCTCAAGTCAAATTTCTCTTTATCACTTCACAACTAACTTTCAATTTAACCACTTGGTTAACGAACTCGTTAAGTTATTTTTTGACTTCACGTAGTGAACAATGATAATATAAACATGAACAATGATAACATAAATCGAGAGTAGTTTTCTAAATGTGATCAAGGACTTCTTATTGATTATACTTTAATTAAGTATAACACTGCAATCAACTATTTTTAACTTTTTTTGGGTGCATGCAAATCTACCAAGTTATTTGTTGATTTCACGTAGTGAACAATGATAATATAAATATGAACAATGATACATAATTTCTAAATAAACAATTAGCATCTCATATGCATCCAAATTTAATTTTCATTCTTCCTCATTTAACTTAGAGGATTCTTGGTCAAAAACCATGCGTAGGTTCAAAGTGGTTAAGTAGATGATCATCTTCTATTACCACTCATTGAAACATAAATCATTGATTTTTTATTTTTCATTTTACTCAATAATTTCTCATACTTTTAACAAGAGTCTCACAACTGTGTTTAAAATATTACTGAATTCTTCTTTTTAAAATAACCTCGAAATATTGGAATTCTCATTTTAATAAGCATGGAAAACCATTAATTATGATTTTACATAATCCTCATTTAATTTCTCTAGCTTTATACGAATTTAGAAAATTCAATATTTTTATGAGATCATGTATCTTATTATCGATTTAATTTTACCAACAAGGCAATGCTTGCATCCATCGAAAATTTAATTGATCTAAGAAATTCCAATACCAAATTTCAAAACCCAAATTCATATTAGACTTTATAAATTTTACCCAAACACATGAGTCCAAATTTACACTTTAATAACTTTCAACACCCAATTCACAAATTAGACCCAAAACTTATTATCAATCTAGTCCAAAACTAGAATAATCATCCCCAATTAACAAGCCCAATATGAACTATTGAGCCAAATGATCCAAATAATGGCCCAAGACTTTTCCTTTAATAATATGATCCATGACATATAAATAGATATTGGGTCCAAAATGATCCAGTAAAAGTAGATGGCCTACTGTTAAAACTCTATCAACTCGGCTCTTTAATTAATGATCCCATGAAACATGCTCATCCTTACCCAGATATATTATCTATTATTTGATCCAATAATTATGCCCGAATTTTATCAAAAAAAATACCTGAATCCAAGGAAATATTTATCGATTCTTATGCAAATATGTGGAATTATTTGTGTTTTGGCTCCTTATAGCCAAAATATAACCATTTTGGATAATAGGTTCAAAAAAATTATAATTCTCTTCATAATTTACTGACAACATCTCAGACTATAGGTCTAAGGGTAATTGGATATCTCCAAAACCTTCAATTTCAATAATAAATCAACAACTCAAAGTAACCACCTCGTCCTTGACATCAACATCCACCAATCTAAGTGACCTTAAAGAGTTAAATCCATGACTTTAGGAAACTTGTAGTAGGGATGATACTCGTCATGCATTGAGAAATCCCACTCAAGCGTCTCTACTTTCTTTTGCATTAGCAAAATGTATCCACGTGTCGATATAAACAAATGGGGTGAACGTGCATGAGCGAAACGAATAACCAAATCATCAAGAACCAGATCCTCGTGCAACTTATAAAGACACGATCGTGTACAAAATCATTTCCTCATAATTAATTATGCTTACTAATCTTTTCTAGCAGTGAATTATTCAAAAAAGGCTAGGGGCTAGCAAGAGTGAAGCTCGGGGCAACAGACGTTATTGCAAGTGTCAATGTACTTGGTTCGTCAAACGTTTCCTACTCTGCATTTTGAATTAAAATTTACATTTTTTATTTTTATTTAATTTTCATTTGCAAGCTGGGCTTGGAAAGCCAAATCTATCTCTTCCTGACAAGGCATGTAGATTGCAGTCCGAAAGATGCGCCAACTTTTGAGGTTAAACAACCTTTTGGTTTCACAATGCATGTATACAGGGATGGACGTAGGATTTGTACGGAGGGAAGGGGGACGAAGTAGGGAGGTTTAATTAAAAAAGAAATGTACGTATGTTTGGGGGTCCCGAGAAACTTTTTTTCCAAATTTACTAAATATTAACTTAAAAGTAATAGAAGATTATTTATTTGAATGAAATAATATGAAAAAAAAATATTTTTTACCGTATTTTTATATCTTACTTATTATACTTTTAGTTTTAAATTCTTGAAAAAGAAAATTTCATTTACTATAAAATGAATATGGTTGAGTTAATGAGAAATAAAGAAACTTTAAGTCATAATAATAACTTGGGGAACTTCCACTGTGCCTTCACGATACTATTCTTCACTTAGTGGGCTTGAATAGGGACCATTAGATCAATTTTACGTTTTTATATTAAGAGATCTATGGTTGTAAATGCAGAGGGTGGGGTGCATGGTTACTTGAAGGCACTGTAGACTTTTCCAATAACTTGATTGCAAAAGATTCAATTGAAAATTAGTAAATTATCTTTACGAAAAACTTATCATGTATATATAACATTATGAAAGACATATAGAAGTTAGAAGGTAATTTATCAGGGGTTACAAAATAAAATATTTCGCATTTATACATATAAAATATTAACTAACTAATACTATCCTAAGGTACCGATAGAAGGTGTGGGGGTGGGGGGACTGCCCCTACCAGCCCCCTCCTGGGTCCGTCTCTGCATGTATATATCCCCTATATATTAATGCAAAATTCTCCTATCAAACGTGTATGCTTCCCACGCTTCATTAGTTTTGGAAATTTTTTTGGTGTTTCGGTGTCATCCGAGCCTAATATTAACCTAATTTAGTATTTTTCCTTTTATTATTTTTTACCTAATTTAATACTTTCCTAATATTATATTTTGCCTAATTTAATATTTTTTTATTACATGTTACCTACTTGAATATTTTCTTTAACATATTTTGCCCAATTTAATATCTTACTTTTATTCTTCTAATACAAAAATATAAATAAGTTATATCTAATTAGAAAAAATCTATATAAGTTGAATTAATTTTTATTTACAATTATAGTTGAAATAATTTTATTATAATTCTAAATTTTTATTTAAGTAAAACATGAGTTATATAAAGTTATTACACAAGGAAAATAAATATAAAAAATATAGACTTAAATTTTTTTATCGAATCCTAATATAATAAATTGAAAATAATATTAAAAATATATATGAAAACTATTGTTACACCAAACAAAAAACAAAAAACAAAGTGAAACAAAAAAGACAACATAACTCTAAATCTCTTTATCTGATTCCAATATAATGCATTGATACACATATTATATATCTATACGAACAAATTAGTATCTTACGGAAAAAAAAATAAAAAAAAATACATATACTACAAGTTAGATGCACGACGTTTTCTCAATAGATTTATCTAATTTCTTGTATCACATATATGCATGTATCACGCTGGTGTTGTATATTTTACATTTTTTAAAACTCAATTTTTTACTGGTTTCCCCGCAAGTTTAGGGTATTTTGATATACTTTACAACTAATTTCGTGACTCAAGGTAAATAAAAACTTAAAAATTCTCTATTCTGAAAACCAGTCTTACTGTGATTAGAACAAATAATATTCTTGATATATCACAACTAATTTCTTGACTCACGGTAAAAAACTTGTAAGATTCTTAATTGTGAAACCAATTTACTGTAACTAGAACAAGTAATATTCTGATTTGTGTGTAAGATTTATTTATTATGAAAACTAAACAAATAATGTTACGATTTGTATGTACCATTTTCAATATTATTCTTTTGGTATTTTCAATGAATATTACTCTTTTCTAAATCCTGCATAATATGCGTGTGTCTGCTTCGCATGTTTTGTTTGACAAATAAAAAATTCTGGTATTTCGATTGCTTAGGTTTCATTCGAATCTAGTTATTTTAATATTTTCCTTTTATCGTATCTCACCTAATTTAATATTTTTATTTTATTATATTTTTCCAATTTAATATTTTTTTATTATATTTTGTCTAATTCAATACTTCCTTTTTATTCCCCTAATATAAAAATACAAATAAGTCATATTAAATTAGTAGAAAAGATATAAGTTAGTTACTTTAATTAAAAGATAAATTACATAAGATAATTTAATTAAAAAAATATCATAAAATTATTAAATAAGTAGTGTTTATAATAAAAAATAATATAATTTTAATTTTGCAATTTTAAATATCCTATATATATAAATTAAGATTTATTTGAAATAACCTAAATATGTAACTAAATATTAGTAATGAAGTAAACCTAACATAAAAATATAAAATTATATAATACTATTATAATAATAATAATAATAATAATTATTATTATTAAATATTGATTAAACATCGATGCAATATGACACGAGTTGAGAGTATGGGGGCGAGGCGTGCATCTCGACGTCGTGGAACAACGAGGGTCGGGCGTCGATCGTTTAGTATGCGTTTTCTATTTTTTTTCAATTTTAAATAAAAAAATAGAAAAAAACTCGAGAAAATTGAGAAATTAGTAAAAAATGGAAACAAAACCTAAGAATTTACGAATGGGGCGGGGAGAGGTTCGGCTCGACGTCCCGAAACCACGAGGGTCGGGTGTCGATCGATAACTACGCGTTTTCTTTTTTTTTTTTTTTCGGATTTTTATTTATTTTTTAAATAATTGAAAAAACTGAGGGACTGGGTAAACCAAGGATTCACCTTTCTCTCGGTTTGAAACCGAGGGAAAACCCAGTCCCTCGGTTTTCTCAATTATTTAAAAAATAAAAAAATAGAATAACCGTAAAAATGAAATAAATCCTATCATCTTAGGCACATGGGGGTGGTTTTGAGCCAATTTCGATCGAAAAATATAAACGAGCACGTGCGTATCCACACGTGTAGTGTAATTCGACCAACAACAAGATACGATCGATCGATCAACTCCTTTGATTTGAAACGTAAAGCGACGAAGCATCGTGATTTACCGAGGGGGTGAGGGGTGCGTCTCAGTGTCGTGAAACCACGAGGGTCGGGCATCGATCGTTTAATACGTGTTCAAAACTTGAGAAGGGTGGATTTGCATTGATCTACACGGCAAGGAAGATCCAACCAATTTTTTGGGTCATATGATTAATGTACGCACTAATTTAGCTCTCAAATAGGTGTTGAGCAATCTGAATGTGTCTGGGCGTTCGATTGGAAACGCGAAGCAACGAAGCGTTGTGATTTTGCTGAGGGGGTGAGGGGTGCGTCTCGGCGTCGTGGAACCACAAGGGTCGGGCGTCGATCGTTTAGTACGCGTTTTCTATTTTTTTCGATTTTAAATAAATAAATGGAAAAAAGACTCAAAAAAATGGAAAAATTAGTAAAAAATGAAAACAAAACCCAAGAATATACGAACGGGGCGGGGAGGGGTTCGGCTCGGCGTCCCAAAACCACGAGGGTCAAGTGTCGATAGATAACTACGCGTTTTCTATTTTTTTCGAATTTTTATTTTTAATTTTTAAATAATTGAGAAAAACCGATGGACTGGGTTTTCCCTCAGTTTCAAACCGAGGGATTCACCTTTCCCTCGGTTTGAAACCGAGGAAAAACCCAGTCCCTCGATTTTCAATTATTTTTAAAAAAATAGAAAAACCGTAAAAATGAAACAAATTCTATCATCTTAGGCACGTGGGGGTGGTTTTGACCCAATTTCGATCGAAAAATATCAACGAGCACGTGCGTATCCATACGTGTCTTGTAATTCGACCAACAACAAGATACGATCGATCGATCAACTCCTTCGGTTGGAAACGCGAAGTGACGAAGCGTCGTGATTTTACCCGAGATCCATTTAGTTTTTCAAAGTATGTAAGTAATATTATTAACGAATTTGTTCTAAACATTAAAATACAAAATAACGTAATAGTAATTAATAAATAGAAATTAGGCACGGATTTAGAATGTGACTTTTTTTGAATTTTTATAAGTATGTAATTAAAATTATTAATGAATTGAATCTAAACATGAAAATAAAAATTTAATAATTACAATAATTAATAAATAAATTAGGCATGTACAAGGAAAGAGTTGAGAATCATTTGATTTTTTCATTTTACATAAGAATTTTTAATTACCACAAATACTTTTTATATTTATCTTTTAATAAACCCCGTGTAATACACGTATATTAAACTAGTTTATATATATAGCGATGGATTCCAATAAAAACTCTCCCTTATTTGTAAACTTGCGAACTAAGACTTTTATTTTAACATTATTATATAATATTAGTGTTTTTATTATATACCCAACAATACTTTTATTACAACTCTAATTCTTTTAATCAAATAAAAAAAAGTTCATCCATTTAGTTAGATCGAAGGTCCACAATTGGCATTACGTTCTAATATAAGGTAGGGGTTGTTTTTTGAACCTCATTATATATATATATATATATAGTATATATATATATATATATATATATATATATATATATGGATTGGGTTCAAATGAGAACCCCATCATTATATGTGAACCTAGGGACTAATTTTGACCGTAGATCTAATCATTTGTGTGGAACCAGGTTTTTTCTATTTTTTTAAATTCATTAAATTATTAAATATGGAAAGACAAGGGGTTTTATGTAATTTTACAAAGGCTCTTAATCATATTAAATGCCAAACCAATTCTGCCATCAAACCCGTCTCTACCCGTCAACCCCCATATCTTCCCCAAATCACAACCCTAGAAATATGAAATCCCAAACTCGCTAGGCAGTCCACCCCCTCCCCCGCACACTCCTCGATTCCTCCGATTGCTGCCGCCGCTCCCCTCTCCTCGCCCGCTCCTCCTCATCCAGTGCCTCCACCACCGCGTCCGATTTCCGATATGTCACCCACGGATGGCTGGACTTACAGATCCAGCGGAGGCGGTGATGGTGAATCGGTGGTTTTTTGGTTTACCCACAACTCCGTGCTTGGCGGATTTCAGGGTTTGATGAAGGGCATAGCTCGGCGGCTGCGCGAAAGGGGGTCACTGATTCGAACTTTTGTGTACCTACTTATAAAGATTTGTCAAAAACTTAAAAAGCTCGCCCGCAAGAGAACGGGGGTCGCGGGTAGGTTGGTAAGTTGAACCGAATCGTCTCTCAAGGAAAACTAGGCTCGGAAGTGTTTCTTGTATTTGTCGTTCACGAATACGAAATAAAATAAAAATCCTAATCTAAACACATAAAAGCAATAAATCGACTTAAACGAAGAACAATAAAAATTAAAGGTTTTGGAAATAATTAAGAAACTTGGGTTTTAGAGTTTCGAATTGTTTCCACGATCTCTTAGGATAAATCCCAATTGATGGTTCATGACGATTCTAGACTCTAGACCCGTTTGATCTAACCAAGCAATCTCATCATATCATCATCAATAATCCCAACATCATCATCAATGATCTCAATAATATACAATTCATCATCATACATGGGGGGTTTTATTGTTGAAGATCATTTATTAAACTAACAAGCATGAATTGAAAGCATATAATTAATTAAACTAAATTAATACTAAATTAAGCGAAGGAATTAAAGACTTACTAATTAAACGAGAATAGTTGCAGCGTTCCAAGCGAAGTCTTGAATCTAAATTATCTAAACTATCTAAGAACTAATCTACTTTATTCTAAATCTAAGAATTTAAAACTAAAAATTATGAAAAGAAACTAAGAAATCGAAGGGCATTCGTTGGGGTTTTCAGCCCCTAAAAGGCCTTAAAAACCCTAGGAATAATGTGTATTTTCGAATGTGAGGGGTGGGGGGTATTTATAGGTGTAGGTGGCTTAGAAAAGGGGTCAAAATTAGGGTTTCCACCCCTTCTAGGATGTTCAGCACTTTCCATGCCGGTTGGGCCCAGAGACATCCCTTCTAGAAGGCCCAGAATCCGGAGGTGCTGCCAGCCCAGCTTTCTATACCGGTTGGGCCCAGCGACAGCCCTTCTAGAAGGACCAAAACTGTCATTTCTTCAAATCGTGGCCCGTTTTCGCTGAAACTCTACTCGTTTGCCCATCCTTGACTACGTCCAAGCCTAAATACCTCAAAATACCTAAAATAAAAATAAAATTAATTAATTATAATTAAAATACGGTAAAACAAGTTGGAGATAAGAAAATATGAAAATATGCTCAATCTATCCAAGTTCCACCGAAAACAATAAAAAAAAAGAACTAAAATACTAACTAAAATCAAGACAAATTCATGTTAATCAACTACCCCACGCTTAATTGGTTTGTTCGTCCCCAAACAAACGATAGTTTCAAAGACTAACAAGTATGAAAATCAGTCCAAGCAATGAGTCGTGTCGTGCTACATACATAATTTTGAAAATATAGATACATGTCAACACTCCACCTTTATTACATTGTCTCTCCAAAATCAAATTCATGCATCCTCTCAAAAGAAAAATATATATGTGGGTGTTCACTCAAAGCACTCAAGCATTGCTGCATGGGACATGTATACACTCACAGTTACAAGCACAATAAATAAAAACCGAAAATCAATCTCTTTTCAATCGCAAATTAAGTGTGTTATCAAAACTAAGAATCGGAAAAGGACTTTACGGGTTGTAATGTAAGACTCTTTGGACGGGTATGGAATATTTAAGTCGTGTGGCTAAATCACTCAACCTAATCTAATCACGAAGCAATTCGCTTCTGCTTGTAACTGTGAGTGTATACATGTCCCATGCAGCAATGCTTGAGTGCTTTGAGTGAACACCCACATATATATTTTTCTTTTGAGAGGATGCATGAATTTGATTTTGGAGAGACAATGTAATAAAGGTGGAGTGTTGACATGTATCTATATTTTCAAAATTATGTATGTAGCACGACACGACTCATTGCTTGGACTGATTTTCATACTTGTTAGTCTTTGAAACTATCGTTTGTTTGGGGACGAACAAACCAATTAAGCGTGGGGTAGTTGA
>BMAC01000039.1:698937-718444 GCA_014905375.1 Phtheirospermum japonicum
ATTGTGCAATTTGAAAAAAAATTATGTGATTGATTGCTATTCCCGCGCGATATTGTGTTTGTATGGCTTGCCTGTCGAAGTTAATTAAGTTTGATTTGAGGTTCTTATCTTTGAGCGTGTATAAGTGCATAAAGTTTTCAAAATTATTATTTATATATTGTAAAATGGTACTTGGACGCAATTGATTTCGCAAACCTTAAAAGCAGCGTCAATTCAAAACTTTTTCATGCAAAAAGCCAGTGAGTAGCCTGAGTGATTATCATCATTACATGTGCTTGAATAAGTTTCAGTCTTGATATCTCTTTGATACCGCTGTGTGTAGTTGACTTTGAAAATGAGGTTAAGGCACATATAAGACCCTATTTCCGGCCATATTCATATATATTTTTTTAGCCACTATAAATTCCGAATGAGCCAATCATAGCCAAATAATCCATGTCTATAGCCATGAGTGATTTTATTTTTGAGTCGACCCCTACTAACCCATTAAAAGCGTGGGGTAAGAGTTCGTTATTTTTATTGGTTATTAGTGTCTTGGGAATTTTATTAGGAATTTATGGTTTTTATATTTTTGTAATTAAGGACCACCATCCGAAAAAGAAAAAAAAAAGAGGAAAAGAAAACAAAAAGAAAAGAAAGGATGGTGGATAGTGTTGATTAATTGCCTATGCGCTAATAAAGGCTTGAGTTTATTATTTTATTATGAAGCCTAATGTTTAAAGGCAAGAGTTGTGTTTGAAAGAAGAAGCAAATCTTGAGCTTCAATTTTAATTAAGTGGTTCGAGCTACAAGTCGGTTTTAGAGTTACGAGTTTAGAAATAGCCTATGTTTAAAGGCTACGTTATGAGTGTTTAGTGAGGTTTTTTTTTTTTTTTTAACGAGGTCAATAAATAAAAACCGAAAATCAATCTCTTTTCAATCGCAAATTAAGTGTGTTATCAAAACTAAGAATCGGAAAAGGACTTTACGGGTTGTAATGTAAGACTCTTTGGACGGGTATGGAATATTTAAGTCGTGTGGGCTAAATCACTCAACCTAATCTAATCACGAAGCAATTCGCTTCACCTCGTTAAAAAAAAAAAAAACCTCACTAAACACTCATAACGTAGCCTTTAAACATAGGCTATTTCTAAACTCGTAACTCTAAAACCGACTTGTAGCTCGAACCACTTAATTAAAATTGAAGCTCAAGATTTGCTTCTTCTTTCAAACACAACTCTTGCCTTTAAACATTAGGCTTCATAATAAAATAATAAACTCAAGCCTTTATTAGCGCATAGGCAATTAATCAACACTATCCACCATCCTTTCTTTTTCTTTTTGTTTTCTTTTCCTCTTTTTTTTTTCTTTTTCGGATGGTGGTCCTTAATTACAAAAATATAAAAACCATAAATTCCTAATAAAATTCCCAAGACACTAATAACCAATAAAAATAACGAACTCTTACCCCACGCTTTTAATGGGTTAGTAGGGGTCGACTCAAAAATAAAATCACTCATGGCTATAGACATGGATTATTTGGCTATGATTGGCTCATTCGGAATTTATAGTGGCTAAAAAAATATATATGAATATGGCCGGAAATAGGGTCTTATATGTGCCTTAACCTCATTTTCAAAGTCAACTACACACAGCGGTATCAAAGAGATATCAAGACTGAAACTTATTCAAGCACATGTAATGATGATAATCACTCAGGCTACTCACTGGCTTTTTGCATGAAAAAGTTTTGAATTGACGCTGCTTTTAAGGTTTTGCGAAATCAATTGCGTCCAAGTACCATTTTACAATATATAAATAATAATTTTGAAAACTTTATGCACTTATACACGCTCAAAGATAAGAACCTCAAATCAAACTTAATTAACTTCGACAGGCAAGCCATACAAACACAATATCGCGCGGGAATAGCAATCAATCACATAATTTTTTTTCAAATTGCACAATTTTCAAATATAAATCATACTCAACCACCCCCCCTTCTAAAAACTCGGCAACCCCCTGATTGCCATAAACGAGTATAAGAAAATAAAAGCAAGGGAGAAAAAGAATAAGAAAACATCCCTGAAAATAGTTGAGCTTCTCTAAAAAGCACTTGTGCAATCATCTTTCGTCTCCAATCGCGCGAACTAAAATGTCTTGAATAAAACCTATAAAGACAAAACAAACGAACAAAACAAAATAACTAGTAAAAATAAAAGAAAACCAATACTTGGGTTGCCTCCCAAGAAGCGCTTGTTTAACGTCGAAAGCTCGACGTCTTCTACGAACGATGCTATCCCGGATCCAGAAAAAAGTGACGATCATGCCACGCCTTAGTGTTCTCCAAGAGTAAGATTAGGCAATTAAAATTACCAAGGCGTGCATGGGCAACAATTCGTAGAACAAAAACTTCTACTTGCTTCGGAGGTCAAAAAAGTGAATAGTTGACCACCATGAACATATCAAACGTAAATTGGGGCACAGGGTGATCCTCTACTTTTTAAAGACTAGGGAATCCGTTGAACAAACGACAAATCCCTCGTACGCTCCAAACTCTTTCAAATATTTAGCATCTCCCTCAACACCCTGAAAAATATTAAAATCTATATAATGACACTGGGGAGGGAAATTTTGCTTGATTACCTCAACCACCATCTCATTCTCATCCTCGATCATGGGTGGCTCGATAAGAGGCTCGATCATCGCATCCTTCTCGATAAATTCGTCCACCACCTTTTCTACATCAAGCATCGCATTATCTCCATTCCTATTGAGCTCGATTGGGCATGAATCTCCATCGTCGAATAGGTTCTCCAATGGCAACACCTCCTCCTCGTTTGACAACCCCTCCAAAGAAGCCATTATTTGGGCACACGACCTCTCCATATTTGCCATACTTTGTTTCATAGACTCACAACTTCGATGCATAGACTCAAAAGGGTCATCTTTGAGTTCGTCTTGAAAACTCATGGTCTTAGCTTCTTGATCTTGCTGCCCCGCCAAAAGTTGATTGTCTAGTTTATATTCTTCATGGCTCGTACAATCTTGGACGGCGACAACACCCTCCTTTAGCTCATCATCAAATGTTACCAAACATTCATGCGTAATATGTCCTTGGCATCCACAACGATCACATATTACATTATTAGGTACGTAGAACATCCTCATGAATTTATCGCCTACTTCATACCATGTACCCAAAGAATCAGGTTCGAGCCTTTCGAACCATTTCATTGCTTCTTCCTTCAGCGCAAAAGTGAAGAGTCGCATCTTCACTTGATCCCTTGTAAGCCCGTGAAGAGGAGAACTATCAGTGATGAACTCAAATTTTTGAATGAATTTTAGCGCATCTTTGTTCCGACGCCCATGAAAAGTCGGGAGATTCGATTGGTCGTATTTGTCCGGAAAGTAATTCATCATTGCGTCGCTCAATGGAATAGCCGGTCGAGGTGCATGACGCCAATCGAACGGTGGTTCATCGTATGGATAATACATTTTTTTTTAAAAAAAACTTTAAATAAAAATATTTAAAAAACAATTTTTGATTTTTTTTTGAAAAAAATATAATAAATTAAAAATTAAAAATTAAAAATTAAATTTACGATTTATTTATTTATTTATTTTTATTTTTCGAAAAATAAATATTCTTTTATTTTTAATTTCGAAAATTAAAAACTTTTAATTAAAAATAATATTTTCGAAACTTTTTTTTTTTCAATTTTTTTTAAATGGTTTGAGAAATCTTAGGTTTTATTTGTCGACGTTCCTTGCAAACACAACACTCAACGCATCGGTAGAAAATAATAAAAACGAATAAACGAAAAATCACAAATAAAAAAGATAGATAAACGAAACAAAATAAGAACACAAATAAGGATACGAAAAACAAACACAAAATTCACAACCTTTAGTTTTCCACAGCAACGGCGCCAAAATTTTGATACGAACTTTTGTGTACCTACTTATTAAGATTTGTCAAAAATTTAAAAGCTCCGCCCGCAAGAGAACGGGATCGCGTGTAGGTTGGTAAGTTGAATCGAATCGTCTCTCAAGGAAAACTAGGCTCGGAAGTGTTTCTTGTATTTGTCGTTCACGAATACGAAATAAAATAAAAATCCTAATCTAAACACATAAAAGCAATAAATCGACTTAAACGAAGAACAATAAAAATTAAAGGTTTTGGAAATAATTAAGAAACTTGGGTTTTAGAGTTTCGAATTGTTTCCACGATCTCTTAGGATAAATCCCAATTGATGGTTCATGACGATTCTAGACTCTAGACCCGTTTGATCTAACCAAGCAATCTCATCATATCATCATCAATAATCCCAACATCATCATCAATGATCTCAATAATATACAATTCATCATCATACATGGGGGTTTTTATTGTTGAAGATCATTTATTAAACTAACAAGCATGAATTGAAAGCATATAATTAATTAAACTAAATTAATACTAAATTAAGCGAAGGAATTAAAGACTTACTAATTAAACGAGAATAGTTGCAGCGTTCCAAGCGAAGTCTTGAATCTAAATTATCTAAACTATCTAAGAACTAATCTACTTTATTCTAAATCTAAGAATTTAAAACTAAAAATTATGAAAAGAAACTAAGAAATCGAAGGGCATTCGTTGGGGTTTCAGCCCCTAAAAGGCCTTAAAAACCCTAGGAATAATGTGTATTTTCGAATGTGAGGGTGGGGGTATTTATAGGTGTAGGTGGCTTAGAAAAGGGGTCAAAATTAGGGTTTCCACCCCTTCTAGGATGTTCAGCACTTTCCATGCCGGTTGGCCCAGAGACATCCCTTCTAGAAGGCCCAGAATCCGGAGGTGCTGCCAGCCCAGCTTTCTATACCGGTTGGGCCCAGCGACAGCCCTTCTAGAAGGACCAAAACTGTCATTTCTTCAAATCGCGGCCCATTTTCGCTGAAACTCTACTCGTTTGCCCATCCTTGACTACGTCCAAGCCTAAATACCTCAAAATACCAAAATAAACATAAAATTAATTAATTATAATTAAAATACGGTAAAATAAGTTGGAGATAAGAAAATGTGAAAATATGCTCAATCTATCTAACTTTCACCGAAAACAATAACAAAAATGAACTAAAATACTAACTAAAATCAAGAAAATTCATGTTAATCAGTCACAACCTTTACCTTCGATACGCGGGGCGTCGACAAGTCAACGGGCCGGGCCTCGCTCACAAGCTTCGTGGAGGTTGACGACATCGTTTCGGTTTAAATAGCACTGTCAAGAGGTTGACGCCGCCGTTTCATTGCTGGGTTTGACGACGACTGTGGAGACTCCCTTCTTCCCTTTTTTTTTCTTTTTTTTTGGTTTTGGCTGCGCCATATTATATTGTAATGTCCCCTTGTATGCAGCCGCGGAGGTGGTGGTGATGCGTCCGCGGATCGGGGTTGATTCGGCCGCGGGTTCGGCGAACAGCGGCAGTGGGGTCGTTGGGTGGTGGTGATTTGGATTGTCGGGGTTGATTCGGACGGCTGCGGTGGTTGTTTCGGACGGTTGTGGTTGGTTGTGACATTGGCGGTTGGGGGTTTAGATCCTTGTTTTGCCGGCTGTCCCTCGGCGGCTCTGGATTTTTGCCGAACAGGGTTCGACGGGGGTTGTTGGGTCGAATTTCGGACGGCTTAAACCATAGAATTCTCGTCAATCGAAAAAAGTAGTGATAGTGTAGTAAA
The DNA here is from genome assembly GCA_014905375.1 of Phtheirospermum japonicum. Taxonomy (NCBI): domain Eukaryota; kingdom Viridiplantae; phylum Streptophyta; class Magnoliopsida; order Lamiales; family Orobanchaceae; genus Phtheirospermum; species Phtheirospermum japonicum. The sequence goes on from BMAC01000039.1 coordinate 704,627, forward strand.
AAAGAGCTGCAATAATATTAAAAAAGTATTGCTACGTTATTATAAAAGAACTAAAATATAGTAAAAATTCAAATTCTTACTCGTAAATAACAGTGCTTTTTTATACAGTACTGTATTGCTAAAATTAATCACATGCGATACTTTTAATATTCAGGTTTTTAAATTTAATTACATTTATTTATTCTTACATTTTTAAACATGCAATATGTATTTTAAATCGTAGACATTGAGAATGTGATTAATTTGATATATATTTTATTTAAAACGAATAAAAATTGAGAAAGTTATGGTTTGTTGAAGATTTGTGTTTTATTTTAAATTTTGAATTTGCCTACGTTATAAAAGAAATTTGTGATGCTTTTTTGTATACAGTCGTAGTGCTTTTCTTTACCCGTGTGCTTTTTAAAGAGCAATGCAGTGCTCTTTCGAAATGTTGATATATGTCCAAAATACCATTTTTATTAAATTAATGCAATATTTTACATAATTACCTTGCTGACATGTCATGTTTTCAACCATTAAGATTATCCAATCTAATGGTCAAGATAAGTCCCTAGGTTCACATATATTGACAGGGTTTCATTTGAACCCAACCCTATATATATATATATATATATAATATAATATATATAGGGGTGGGTTCAAATGGAACCATGTCATTATATGCGAACCTGCGAACTAGTGCTTTTATTATATACCACCAGTGCTTTTATTATACAATCACAGTGCTTTATTATATATTTCAGTTATATACACTAGTAGTGCTTTTATTATACAATCCTAATGTTTTTAATTAAATAAGGAAATACACAAAAATCTGATCCATCCATTTAATTAGATCTAAGGCCCATAATTGATCCTAAGTTCACATATATGGACATGGTTCTCATTTGAACCTAATCCTATATATATATATATATATATATATATATATATGTGTGTGTGTGTGTGTGTGTGTGTGTGTGTGTGTGTGTGTGTGTGTGTGTGTGAGCTGGTTATTACAAGTTTAATTGACTCTCTTTAAAAAGTACCCCTAAAGAAGTTAGAGCAAGGCCTAATTGAAAATGAAGTGAATTATTGATGGTATCATAAAGAACCTTATGCCCACGTCCCAATCGCCCTCCCGGAGGAATATGTGCAGAGTTTTATTCCGAGACAAGATCAAACACTAGAAAAACATTCCAAGGGTACACTAACTAATACACTAAACTATCATCATATAGTGCACCTAGTTTTATTGTACATCAAAACAGAACACATCTACTATGATGATTATTAATTTTCACGCGACGTTTATATATTTTTCACGCACGAACATAGGTCGGAGCACCAGGGAAATAATCAAACGCCACGCCAAAAACCGAGAGGATCGGGAACCTAATGGCCTCACCTGTCGTGCTAAACGTGCATGAATTCATTGGCAACGTGACGTTAAGGTAGCATAGCTCCGGGTTGTTGAGCAAGATGTCGGTCTGGCTGAAAGAAAGCGAATAAACTCCCGCGAAATTTGTTTTCGTCGATTTCATCACGCGCGAAATGAAAAAGGAAGGGCACACGACATCGACTTGCGCCTGTGGGATGGCTCGGAACGTTCCGGCTGTGGACAGAGAGGTGTTAGGGCAAGTGATGACGCCAGCAAGGGTTGCATTAGTACGTTGAATTTGAGCTGAAGATAGTGTGAGTGATGCAATTGAGAGAAGGGTAATGACAAGGAAAATGTTGGAGGAAAAAACCATTTTATTTTATTTTTGGCTAAATGACCTTAATATTGGGCAATGCAGATTTCTATACAGGGAGAGAGGTGTCGGGTTGTTGGAGAATATCTATTTGCAAGTTTGAGTTTTAAGTGTGTGATTTAATTAATTTATATTTAGGTACTGCTAATCTATGTATCTAGCTAAAAAATTCTCAAGAACTTCCCGCTGGGCAGTGCTAATTTTTAAATATAAATAAAATTATGATCAAATAATACTTTTATTTATATTTAAAAACTATCAAGTTTTGTTTAGTTAGTAGTGATTAAAAATAGGTTATTGAGAGAAATTTATGTGTTAAAAGATATTGATCAGAAACGAAAGAGAAACTAGTGTTTATTAGGTAATTTGAGAAATTTATTAAAAAGAAGAAACTTATCCCGAATACTATCAAAACAAACCTTACTTTTAATTAAAAAATAACTCCATCTCATAAGATGGTCTCCCACATTTTTTTTTATTTTTTTTTTGTTATTTGCTTTGTGTATATGTTAATGTTTCATCAATTAGACTGCATACGTTTGACTGAGGGCTTTCGAAACTCGAATTTGAATCTTCGTTTCACACTTGTGGAAAATTGAATTATCTTTGACTACATTGTTATTGGAAATTACTATTTTCACTTTTCACATCAAAACATGTATCATCAAAACCTACTGATAAACAAATATTTTAAATTATATCTTTCTGATTCTATTTCAAATTTCATCTTTATGTAATATATTAATGTCAGAATAGCCGATAGGAGACCTATCATATCTATTCTAATATCATAATCTTAAGCCACGCTTATTAAACTATTTAATTTTGATTTTTAAAAAAAAATTACCAAATCATTTTTAAATTAACTTTTGAAAGATGCAAGTCTATTTTTATTTATACAATTTGATTGTTAAATTGTATATATCGGGAGTAAAATTAATTTAATATATTATTTGTGTAAAATAGATAAGAAACGAAAAAATTTATCACAATTTGAGATATTGGCTGCAAACAAAAAACAGAGAAAAAAAACACAATTTGATCCGACAAATTAACATTATAAAACATCTTACAATTCATTTCTACTTCTCAAATGCCGTTTATACCATTTTGAACCTCAAGATTTCCGAACCAAACCTACCCTTAGAGATTGTGCCTAATTTATTTGAAGATCAAAACTTTTTTCCTTTAACGTAACCCCCGCAAACTTATTGACATTGTTAGGTAGAAAATCTACTAGCATTTTAAAGTGGACTTCTCTCTTAATTCTGCACACATGAATAAGTAGCCACTATCCTTTCATTATAGACTTTCGGGCTTAATTAAATGCACGGAGATTTCATTTTTTATTTTCATTATATTGATCATATTACATAAAACAAACAAACTTGTGATATTAGTTATTATTAAATAATATTTAGTAAGTTGACCAATTTATTAAAAAAATATTAGAAAAAAACTAATCGAGTTTTTTTTGCTAACGTAGCGTGATTCAATACTTTTTTATTATTTTTTTTAATTTTAATCATTAAATTGATAACAACCCAAGAAAATATTCATTTTGATCCATTATATTTGTCATATTTCAAGAAAGATATGTGAAATTGATTACCACATCTGCTAAGTTGGAAAATTTATTTAAAAAAAAAATCCAAAACAATAGCTTGATCGGGGCCCTCCTTTTCTTCCTGACGTGGTATTATTTTATATTTTTATATCATTATTCTTTAATTTTAAACATTAAGTTGAAAACAAAAATATGTTTTGCCCTCCATTTTTATTTTTCTTTCTTTCATTTTTTCTTTAAACAAATTAACAAAATCTTAATTAATAAGAAAATTTAAAAAATCAAAAATAAATATAAAAATATAAAATAAATTTTAAGAAATTATATAAAAAGGAAAATTTATCTGATTTCTTTATTATTAATAGAATTTAAATTAATAAAATTTTTTAATGAAGTCAGAGATAAAGATAAAAAAATATAATGCACATTACTGAATTATAAAATGAATATATAAATTTATATGAAAAAAATATGATTTTCTCATATAAGATTTTATATTTATTTTCTAGTTTTTTAAGATTTATTTCATGCTTTTACATTTATCTCTAATTGTATTAGTTAATTTTTGTATATTAATAATCATCTTTTTGTTTCATATAAATTTCTATATTTATTTTATTTTTTTATTTATTTTGTATTTTTATATTTATCTATGATTTTATTAATTCTTATTAATTAAAATTTTATCAATTAGATTAAAGAAAAAATAAAAGAAAAGAGGGAGCAGAACATGATTTTGTCTCTTATTTAATTTTTATAATCATAGAAAGATGATAAGAAAAGATAGAATCACGCCACGTCAGAAAAAAAACCTCAAACAAGCTTTTTTTTGATCACTTTTGATAAATTGACCAACTCAAGACGTGGTATGACGATGGTCAATGACATATACCTTTTCTGAAATGTGGCCAAATTTTTTTTCCATTTTTTAATTTTATTTGATATTTCAAATTAAAGAAGAATAATAAGAAAGTATTGAATCACGCTACGTCATAAAAAAAACCAATCGGGCTTTTTTTGGACCCTTTTTGATGAATAGGTCAACTTAGCAGACGTTGTTTGATGATGACCAATATCACGTATCTTTTTTGGAATGCTTCCAATATAATGGATCAAAAATAAAACTTTTCCACTAAATACATGCCTAAATAGATCTAATTATGCAGGCTTGGAAAATTGCACCAAGTAAAATATGTGTGATTGTTCATTAATTAATTTGTTGTATTTTATGTAACTGCAAGTGTACAGTATAAATGTAGTATAGGACAAGTAAGGTCGTATTCAACAAGGACCAAATCTCAAAAATTGACAAGTAATACAATATAGATAATTTAGCTTCATTTAAACTAATAGAAAAGATTATTTGTATTTTGTGTAGTTGCAAACGGAGAACATAAAATATATGTATAATCATAGTTCACCAAGAATAGTATTAAATGTAAGAATGGAGATTTCAAATGATAAGGAGATATTACAAGGCTTGGGATTACAATGAACTTTCAACGTCTATCATGTTTAACCACTAAAGTATTATTGTGATTAAATTTGCTATAAGTCAATCACAAGTATAACTCTTCTCTTCGATTGATTAAACATTGGATTCTAAATGTTAGACGTATCAGACTTAGAACTCCAAAAGTCTTTACAAATTTGTAAGACTTAAGTACTAATCTCAAACTTCTCGATCTTATTGATTAGAGTGTTTCGTGTTTGAAAGCCTATTGATAACTCCCATCTCTCGATTCGATTTATCAAACTTATTAGTTATAAAAGTTTGTCAAGTAATTACAACCATCAAGCACAAAATTTATCAATAAATTGTGAAACAATGATATATAAACACAAAATTAGTAAAGGGTTCATACTCGAATATAAATCCTTTTCAATCAACAAAATACTATTTTTGGTTCAATTCAATATATCACTACAAAAAATAGTATTTTACCAAGGGGGTCAAACCCTCGGTAATAAGAAAAACGCCCTCGGTAATCAATTTATTGAGAGCAAAACTGAGGAAAATCTCCCCTGGGGAAAACCCTCCTCGATAAAAATTTTCGAGGGGAAATCCACCCTCGGTAATTATTCTGAAGGCATTACCGAATGTTTATTTCTTTGGTAATTTACGGGGCCCTGAATCTGACTGCCCTCGGAAAAACCGTGGAGTATACATGTCTGTATCCCAATAACAAATCTCCTACAAAACAAAATAATAATAACAATTTAATTGATACATGATTCTCAAGTTACAATAAAAATTAATAAGTTTGGACACGAAATATTAATTACCTGAAACATGTACCACCATAATGCACGAGTCTCCTTAGGGACTTCCTTAAACTGCCACCCAGCGAGATAGAGCTCCTTCTCCATAATCTCCCAAAATATGTTGTCCAGCCTGACCTCCATGCTATGTAACCTGTAATTGTGTTTGTGGTTACAAATATAATTTAATAATAATGATGATTAAAAATTTAAAATTATTAATGTATTTACTTCTTCCCGGAGATATAAATAAGGTATTGCCTTTGTGGTGGGCCCAAGTCCTGTCGAAATGTACCCGCATCGGATGGTGTTAGTGTGGTGGTATTTGGGGTTGGCGCTAAATGATCAGTGCCAATTCTGTCATCATCATCAAAATCAGCTAAATGATTAGATAACCCCATATCCGATCGACCTAGACTAGATTCGCCTCCACGACCTCTCAAAATCTGATAAAAGTATATATAATACAAACACTTTACCAAATACTAGTATATATATCAACTATTTTAATAAATCCAAACATAAATAAATTATTTAATATAAGAACGTTTTACATTATGAATAATTTGCATATATTTCAACCAAACTAATCATCTGAACCGACACTTTCACTATTAAAGTTATCACCAACTCATCTTCGTCCGTGTCGTGGTCTGTATCTTGATTGATGAGTAACTCTTCTTCTTCATCATCATCTGTCTCATCACTAAATTCATCCACATCATTATTATTTGGGTCGTGCAACTGGAAATCGACATCATCCAGTTGAATTGGATTGCGTGTATCTACAGCTTTCGCTTGAAATGATTGCTTTGGTAGAGGCTCGATAAACTCAACATTAGATACCGCCTTGATTTTACACATTGCCCACCAGTACAAATTTTATCTTCTCAAATTTAGGTACGCACATAAGTGTACTTGTACAGCCTGGGCAGCAAGTACAAAAGGTTCATCGATTGAACCTACGCTTATGATTGATATCGACAAGCTTATAATGTGGATGAATTTTTGTGCCTGTAGGAGTTGGATCAAACCAGTCACACTTGAGCAATAATGTGTTTTTCTCTATTCGGATGGTGCATTCGAGCTTCACAATCTCTATGAGACGACCATAATAATCATACTAAGTTGCTCCATAGTTTGACTTTTTAATGCATGCTCCACTGCTCGATGTTGATTTGTTAGATACATGCTCAATTATGTGAAATCTATATTCATTTATCTTACATCCACTATACATTTTCACACATCATGATGGATCCTCTGTTAGGCTCCTAATGTTCACGTCGATCACATTGTTCGAACGATCTTTAGCTTATGACGTTGAAGAGTCATTTCTAATTTAGGAAATATACTAGATAAATACATATGGTAATTAAATGATATGCATCTCGGTATCAAACATCTTACGTAATGTTTGAACCAATTGGCAAATTTATTTTTCAATTTTTTATTGAGCCTATCATCTGTAATGTTTGGTTGGAGACGTTGAATGCTCTTCGTGTAAATACTACACCATTTATTAGAAAATTGAGTAAAAAGTATTCGTACATAATATATACATTTACTATAGAAATTGAACATACCTAACATATTCTTGGACCTCTTCATAATTTAGCAAAACGTATATCCTTGCGGTGTTGTATTCTCGTACACATTTTCATGCCTTATGATATGGCACTTTATAACCATATTATTGTTCCAGAACAATATGGAGATGTAAAGTGTTATATAAGGGATTTCTCTCGACGTGAGTGGTAATAAGCATAGCAATCATGTTTTTACACAAATTGGAGTAATCATCACGTGTAAGAGATGCAAGATATTTGTGCGCAGAACCCAATCTTCTGATTTCCCAAACACTCTTTCGTTTACGATACTAGCGTGGAGACACCATTTTCATTTGGGCGAGACATTAGTTGATGAGTTCAGAATATCTAGATTATTCTCCCCAAGTGGTTTTGTAATACAAACAACTTTCTAAAGCTTTGGCTGTTCCACTCTCATCAGCTACGGTAGGTCCAAAATGATCTTCATTTGGTATGTTCTTGTAGAGTTTCGATCCTCCATCCATTCGTTTATGGGTTGTAGGGCCACATTCAACTACGGTATGTTCAAAATGATTTTCATTTGGCCGGGATCACAAGTGGGCTATGCTCGGTGGGATCTAAATCTAGATAATCAACAATAGTTCTTCCACCCTCATCTCGTAGCATTCATGCATACATGTCATACTCATTGCAAGAAGAAATATTCGTCGTATGTACGATTACTTCTAAAATATATAAATTAACCAAGAAATACAAGGATAAAGATTTTAAACAATTAACAATATTTTCACATAATTAACAGTTTTCTCACAAACAAATAAAATCAATAATAATTAATAATTCAAAAATAAACACAAAATTAAAATTAAAATTTTCACATAATTATAAATAATTTCACAAATAAATGAATTAAATATTCTTAAATAATTAATAACTAAATACAAAATGAATAACTTAAAATTTTCACATAATTATAATTTTCTCACAAATAAATAAAATTAATTTTCATAAATAATTAACAACTAAACACAAAATGAATAAATTAGAATCTTCACATAATTAGAAATTTTTTCACTAATAAATAAATAAATTCAATATTCATAAATAATTAACAACTAAACAAGAATTGAATAAATTAAGAAATTTTCACATAGTTAAAATTTTTCTCACAAATAAATAAAATTAATTTTTATAAATAATTAACAACTATACATAAAACGAATAAATTAAATTCTTCACATAATTAATAATTTTCTCACAAACAAATAAAATTAATTTTTATAAATAATTAATAACTAAACACAATGATTAAATTAAAATCTTCACATAATTAACTCTTTCCTCACAAACAAACAAAATTAATTTTTATAAATAATTAACAACTAAATACAAAAAAATTAAATTAAAATCTTCACATAATTAACAATTTCCTTACAAACAAAAAAAATTCAATATTCATAAATATTTACAACTAAATTCCACAAACAAATAAATTCAATAATTATAAAAAATTAACAACTAAACTCAAATTCAAAACAAATGAATAATACATTCATCAACAAGAAATGATTATTTCTAAAAGCAATTAATTAAAAATTTATAAAATAACTAATTTTTGTAAATAAATAAAATATTTCGGTTAGAAATTACCTGCCTGGAATCGTCGCCGCCGTCGCTGTCGTCGCCCCCGTGAGATGAGAGATGAAAGACAGAGCGAGGAGAGAAAGAAGAGGCGTAATGATTTTTTAGGCCGTCCCCTTTTTTTTTACAAAAACACTCGGGACGCTGGTGGCAACAACGTCCTTGCCCCAATAGTGTTTTCTTTTTTTCAAATTAACCCGAGATTTTTCCACCAGCGTCCCGGAATTGATTTCTTTTTTTTTTTTTTTTTACAGTTTGACCCCTGTACGCTGCCCCTCCCCCCCCCATTTTTTTTTCATTTTGACCCCAAAACTACCAAAATCAACGGACTTCCGACGCATTTGGCAACCGCGTCCCGCTTTCAAGTTTTTATTTATTTATAATTAGTGGAAATCTTTTCATAATAGCGCCTCGATTTATTTTTAAAATTTTTATTATAGTTGTATCATTTTTCAACTTTTAAATATATTTGTGTTATTTATTTAATTTTACCATAGAGTGTGAACCAAAAAATTTAGAAAATGAAGAATAATTTAAACAAGTTAGTATAGTTATTCACCTTAATAAAAGAAACAAGGGTGTTGTTTACAAAGTAGTACTAAAACTATCAAAAGATGAGGAAGAGCAAAACTCATTGCCAAATATTAAAAATGAAATTTAAAAATTATGAGAAGGAGAAAATAAAAAATAAAAAGGATGCAACGAAATATAAATATTATAGACACGCGATTTAAAAGGAGGATGGTGATTCTCGTCTGAGTTAGTTTTTTAAGAGTAGCTTCCATTATAATTTGAGAAGAAATAATTGCACGCAATACCACTAATAGAATACGAAAACTATTAATATGTGTGGATTGACAAATTGATTACAGTGATTTTGTTGATTTTATTTTCACATATTTTATCAGCCGGAGAGATAACTTATTTTTCATTTATGACTTTACTGGACTAAAAACCCAATTTAGTAAGATTGTGTTTTTTGGCTAATTATATTGTGTAGAAATGAAGACATTGATTTGATACTAATTGAATATCAAGTTTTTCAAGGTCTCGAGCTGAAGAAGGAATTCAAGAAGTGAAGATTGTGACTGCACAAGGAAACAAGCAATCAAGTTAGTTAAGGGAAGAAGTTCAAGACAAGGAAAAATATTTGAATATCCTTTCCTTACATGCATTATCTCCCCCCATCTATAAATAATATTCAAGTATGGATTTTTTACACACACTTTTGAGAGAGAGAGAGAAAATAGGAAGAATTCGTCCCCATAGTATTCTGTATCATTATATTTTTTGTTTTGAATTTCTCCAGCGAATGTCTTTCGATGAGTTTCATCCGACCAAAGAGAGACACTGTCCATACAAAAACTCACAACTTTTCTTTACCCAACGGGAGGTTGGATTTGACGCTTGAAGAGAGTTCAAGACGCTGCTACTTTCAGTGATGAGAGGTAATCAATGAGCAGCTGGAGGGAGTCCAAGTTGCTCTTCAAGATAACGAGAGATCGCCAGACAAGTAGTTTAGATAGGAGGTACAAAGTTGTCTAACATAGGATGGACTCTTTAGTTCAACTTGTATATTAGAGGAGCAAATACCATATTTCAATAAAAGGGGTTTAAGAAGAAAGAGAGATTCTTTCCTTGTAAAAGTTTATATTTCCAAGTTGTCTAATACTTTATTATTGTTCAATTTTTATTGCTCGTACAATAACATACTATGCACATTATGCATTTATAACTACTCTGTTATAGTTTGAACAGCGCACATAAGTACGATTCTAATCTTACAATTTGCACTAGAGCAGGTCATTGAATTTTAAGGTTGATCCAACAAACAATTAGGATTGATTAGCGTGAAGCAGATTTGATATCTCAACCACCATTCTTGGATGGTTCGAACTATTCTTACTGAAAGACTATTATGAGCATGTAAGGGCAAATTCATTGACAAACCAAGATTCACGTGAGATGATGTGGATAAAAGGGTGTATATATTTAGCTGGAAAGCACCCTATGCCATCTTCAAGGCAGTTGATTGAATCTAACACAAGATAATATCCATTTGCACTAGTGAAAAGGATGCATGGAATATTTTTCTGGAACAATTTAAAAGGATTGACTCTGTATGATCATCAAAGTTTTAACAACTGCAAATTCAATTTCATGACTTTCGGATGAATGAGGAAGAGATGTTTGAAGCATATTATTCTCGATTTTCGTGATATACTCACTCAATGTCTCACCCTTGATGATTCTATTTTGGAGACCAGGTAGGTCAAAAGATTTCGAGATCCCTTCTAGAAAGGTTCAAGATGAAAGTTATGGCACTTTAAATCTCAAGAAACACCGCCCAGATGAAACTCAACGAACTCTTGGGGGAACTCAAACTCATGACTTGAATAATGGTTACAATCAATTCAAAGAAAAGGTGTTATTCTCAAAGTTGACGTAAATAAATAAGAGAATGAGAATCCGAAGGAGGAAGATACATAAGTTGATGATCTCACAGAGGTCATAGCTCTTCTTGCTAGAAAATACTCTCGGGTGATGAAGAGGGACAAACCAAATTAGAAGTTGACTCCAGGCAAGAAATTTGGTCCAAACAAATATTCCAATTCTCCATTTCCTGATCCTACGGAAGATAAAGTTGAGAATGACCAATTTCGAGAATGCAAAAGATTCGGGCATTTTAAATTTGAATGCCTGACATTTCAAATACATCAAAAGGCACTCAAGGTGTCATGGAGTGAAGATGTTGAGCATGAACCCAACCTAAGTGAGATTTAAAATAATCTCATTGACTAGTATTGTTGGAGATTTGTTGTATCGCATGGCACAAGTTCACCCAAATAACTTGAACACCTCTGTTCGAGGTAGTGAGCTGTCCTTACAAGTACATTCAATAAATTATGATTTATCAAGTGATGTTGATGCCCTAACTAGCGAGGAAATGCACTGCATGTATGAACAAATGGAAGTAAAATGCTTTGAGGCAAATGATGCCATCCTAAGTCAAAAGAATCAAATCAGGGAGTTGACGTGTGAAAAGAAAAAGGATATTGAGTACCTTCATAAAGAATATTTAATCTAAGAGAGTAAATTCTAAAGTTAAATGAGAGGCTGATTGAGTATCTTGTTCTCATCACAGAAAAGGCTGTTGACATTCACTATTCAAACAACCGAATTCGACTTTAAAGAGAAGATCTACCAACAAGTTTGTGATGATAAGAGTAAAGTTATTAGTGTGCATGGAATACTAAAGGAAGAAGAATTTGAGGTTGGAGCACCAAAAGAAGAACTTTCAAGTGCCATTGGAAGAAAAGGTGGTCATTGCGAATGATAAGTCCAAAAGTTGAACTACCAAATGAAGGGAGTACTAACCTCAAAAATAGAGATCAGTGACCTAGAAAACCTTCAAACGTGACACAGCGACCTCCAAAGAATCCGCAATCGTCCCAGCGACCTCGCTTTCCTGCAAAACAGCGCCTAGAACGGGCCGAATTTCGAGCCCGTTAAGGCCCTCCGACGCTTAAGTTAATAAGCGAAAAACACACTTCTTCTCTCTRAATAATATTAGTGCACTCAAATAATAAATGCGTAAATAAGCATTAACCTTTAAGAAAGAAGCCAAGGGCTCCTTTTATAGGGAAGYGAGAAGATTCCCAATATCTAGGGTTACCTTTCGTAATAAGAGTTTCATTTACATCAGGATTCCARAATCGCCTCTCAATTAAGACTCCTCATACTTGGTAAGTTCCCATAAACAATAAACTTCTCCATAGACATCCCAATTAAGCCGGGGCATACAGCCCACCAGGCCCATAACGATTCACATATATTAGATCCACAAAACGGGCTCAAGTACTCAGCCCAAATTACAAGAGATCGCGACCCTGTATGAAAAGTCATCCCCATACTACAGGTCGCTAKTCTTCACAAAACAATCCACTCGAATTACCACAGCTCGCCCACCTCCCAGGGGTACACCCTCCCTAAGAAATGAGGTCGCTTTCCACAAATAGTCACGTTTACCACATAATTTCACGTGTGGTTATTTTGGTCCGTATCAGCTAGTCCCCCATGTTCTAGCTGATTGAGGTATGAAATCAGGTAGGACATGTAAACAAAATTTCAAAAGTATTAAACAAGCACACGAACGAAACAACAATGTATCGTACCAAAGCTCGCATCAGAATCACCCAGTTTCAACAAACCGAGCTGTGACAGGTCGCAACATGTTCACGCGACCTCAAAGGTATCGAGCTCTCTTCTCAAAAGTAATCATAAGTCCCCAAGAGCAATGGCTTAAGTGGCACACGAGATACATCCTTACAAGCTCAACCCTCTTTTTCATAGAGCGACCTGGAAACCCTTGTACCAGCCGACCTCAAAAATGTAAGCCCATAATCATGACAAAACCATAAAGTCAAAACACGCCTTCTTTCTTTCTGTCTCATCCCACTGACGCTTCATTAAATGCGGTCCGCCACGCGGCGCAATCTTAAAATCTCGGCATATAATAAGTTCAGTGGGCCCAAGAATTAAAGGCCCAAAACATTCCCTTTGCAAACCCTAATTAGTCCCGCTCCTATCTGTCACATCAGCTTTCCCGCCTCCCCATACAAAACCGTCTCGTCTCCCCAATTCACCATTTTACTTCATCTCAACTAAAATTTTCACCATTGTCGCTCTGCAAAAAAGCTCGCCAAATCACAACTACCCCAGGATCCACCACTAATTCGCAGCTTACCAACAATGGACGAGCTCGGCGATATGTGTAAGTCCCCAGATTCCCTTTTAAYTTTAATTATACATTTAAATTTCAKCTGTAWTTGCTGAGTTGTGCTTATTTMCTGTGTTATCRCCTTCTGAATATATTTATCATGGAACAATCATCAGCCACATCCAACAATAATCCCTTAACCCAATCACTCTCTCCCGATTCTGATCTCGCCGAAAACCCTTTCATCATTGAACAAAGGCCAAAACCCCTAGCATTACCTTCCTCTGGTCTACGCGACGAGCCAGAGGGTGATATCTCATGGGAAGAACTTCGAGCCCAAAC
>BMAC01000039.1:728433-768791 GCA_014905375.1 Phtheirospermum japonicum
AATAGTCACGTTTACCACATAATTTCACGTGTGGTTATTTTGGTCCGTATCAGCAAACAAACTAAATAAATAAAACCACACGATTCCACCAATAAATGATCGTCTGCCCACTCCAAGAGCATTCAACCACAAACAAATGAAGTTTGTTGCCCCCTTTAGCTTGAGAAAGGTGTCTGAAAATGTTTGTTTCATTCCTATGTCTACTATTGTTTCAATCCTAGTAACATTCGAACTAAATGCTACAAAATGTATCATGATTTGTCAATTGGTGGAATTGGTTCATGAAGTCTCAAGGGTTTTCCCTTAAAAACTCCTAGAACTATGATTTATGTAAAGAAACAGTTCATAAAAAAAATTCAGTAAAAAGGGGTGGGGTTGTGAGTTACTCATCCTTTTGTGCATCCAGAACTAGTCACTTCAAAGCATGGTACTTTGACATTGATTGTTCACTTCACATGATGGATATGATATCTTTCCTTTACAATATTGATCCAATACTTGATACTTATGGTGCCTTTAGAGACGGGGCCAGAAGCAAAGTAAAAATTGGTGCCAATATAACGAGGGATTATCGAGGGACTAATCCCTCATTAGATCTAATTAGTAGTTCTATCCTTCGGGAATTACCGAGAGAATGAGACCCCTCGATAAATTTCGTCAGTAATCTGTTGTTTTTTCTAGTGTAACAAACTAGAAAAGACACCATCTTTGCACAATTCTATATCGATGATATTATCTTTGGGTTCATGTCTCTGTCTATTATATAAGAGTTTATTAGGTTTATGTCCAATGAATTTGAGATGAATATGGTTAGCGATCTCACGTATTTCGTTAAGTTACAAGTGAAACAATTGGAGACAAATATGTTTATTACTCAAATTAAATATGCATAAATTCTTGTTAAAATCTTTGGTCCTGAATGGTCAAAACATAGTGAAACTCCAATGAGTAAATGTATCCATTTATCTCGAGATGATACTAGTCCACCAGTAAACCAGAGTTTGTATCGAATTATGATTGGTGTTTTACTATACTTAACTATTAGTAGACCTGATCTTTATTTTAGTGTTAGGATGTGTGTTAAGTACAAAGCAGATACCATATAATCTCATCTTAATGTTATTAAGAGGATCATTCGCTATGTTGGTGGAATAATATATTTCGGGATTTGGTATACCATGAGAGTAATTCTAACCTTGCAGGTTTTTGTGATGCCGATTGGGCTGGGTAAATTGACGACCAAAAAAAATACATTCGAATGGTGCTTTACATAGGTAATAACATGGTGTCATGACTTAGCAAGAAACAAAATAATATGAGTGCAAGAACAAAACATATTGATATATGGTATCACTTCATTAGGGATCTGGCTGAGGAAGGTTTGTTATTACTGAACATGTTTAAATTGAATACCAAATTGATGTATATTTACCAAACCTCTTGATGTTAAACGATTCATTATGTTCTTGGTGGATATGCTAGTAACATCAGTTTAATTTATCTTGTTTTCTTTTACAAATTATTAAATGTCAAACTAACTCCTACTGAGTGTAACACTCTATTTCCCTGAACAAAAACTCCCTTGAGTATATAACTCAAAACCTTTCAGTTGTACCTTGAGACAACACATTTCTCCCCCTTTTAGGAATCAGAAGCCAATGGGTGAACATCTGTACAAACAACTACTATTTTAAGATGTACCGGCTCATCAACGAGTCATGCGAGTGTTCCGAGCTAATAAATTATTAAAAATGAAAGCATTCGTGTCATATCCGGACATTCAGCAAAATGAGTGATTGATTGGAAGACGCGATATGCATATTTGAAGTCCAATTAGGTAAATATGCTAGTAACATCAGTTTAATTTATCTTGTTTTCTTTTCCAAATGAACTATACCTTGCCATAGGGTAGTGCTCCGATATCATTATGGTTGTGCACCTAATGAAACTATGTGTGAAGATCACCCCGTCAATCAAAACATCATATGTCACAAGGTAGCATTCCTACTTAATATCTGATGTGCACATAATGAAACTCGATATAAATATTGGTACCACCAACCAACGGGTAGCCTTACAGATTTCTAGCTAGCGTGCCCTTGTTCAAATTATCATAGCACAATAAATCTTGATGTTGAAAGCTTTCAAAAGCAGTTTCTATTGATCGAGCGTATAGGCCTTGTTCGCACAGTCCCTCATGTGAATTCTTATTATAAGTATATTGTGCTTGATTTTTATGCAAACCTTACTGCTCTTAGCAAAGTATTTGAGTTTGCTCGATTTTGTCGTAACCATATTTGTGATTTTTCTCTTGATGTGATTAATAAGTATTTAGGGCTAACAGATATTGAGGGACATTCGTTTGAGGAGGACTTCAATATTATGGTCACTATTTTTACAAGGGGTGAGCTCTCTGATTGACCTGTCAAGATCCTAGTTGAATCCTACTCTATTGACTCTGGACTTCAATCTGCTTCACAAGAGTGAGATGACTAATTGGACTTCAACTATGCATATCGCGTCTTCCAATCAATCACTCATTTTGCTGAATGTCCGGATATGACACGAATGCTTTCATTTTTAATAATTTATTAGCTCGGAACACTCGCATGACTCGTTGATGAGCCGGTACATCTTAAAATAGTAGTTGTTTGTACAGATGTTCACCCATTGGCTTCTGATTCCTAAAAGGGGGAGAAATGTGGTGTCTCAAGGTACAACTGAAAGGTTTTGAGTAATATACTCAAGGGAGTTTTTGTTCAGGGAAATAGAGTGTTACACTCAGTAGGAGTTAGTTTGACATTTAATAATTTGTAATTTTGGGCTCGCGATTTAAAAGGAGGACGTTGATTCCTCGTTTGAGTTAATTTTTTAGCTTAGCCTCGATTCATTATACACTACAAGAAATGAGTTTAAAAGGGAGGACAAAACTGCAATGACATTGGTGTCGTGCCTATAGGTAGGACATATAGGCACGACATCTATAATTTGTGCCAATAGGTTGGATATCCTATTGGAAGGACAATTGTCATCCCAATAGGTCATAAGTCATTGCAATATGTTCAAACCTTTAGGGACGATATTTTTTTCCTTCCTATGAGATATAAAGCCGTCCCAACATAGAGCCTTTTATTACCTTGAAAAATCACAAGCAAATACCCAATTAAATAGGTTCATAAAATTGCCCCAGTATCTCATTGATGCCTTTAGTTTCCAACAACCTACTGTCAGTTTTCATCCTCTCCTCTCCAAACATGTTTTAGATGTAATGTCAGCAATGGCAACAACTTTCGCAAACATTATTTGAAAAAAAGAAATAAAGGTGTGAATCAATTCTTCTCTTCTCTCCCTCTCTCTCTCTATATATTTCTTTCAAAACTCCATAGTTGTGAAGACTTTGAGCTATCATATATACAATATTCACAGTTCATTTTATTACATTATATAGAATCAAGTTACTAAAAGAAGTCTAGAATACCTGTAAATGGTGGGTAGGAAGAAACTCTACTTTAAGTTTTTATTTTCTAATTTGCATTCATCTAGTAATCAACACCGTTGTCTCTAATACCTAAGACATCCCCTTACATTTCCTAAAATACTACAGTTATAACTCTATTTTAACATAGTCAAACCTCAAGGTGTATATTATAATGTCCAAACATTTATATATTCTTTTTTTTTAAATAACCCATACACCAAGGATAATGTTTGTAAATAACCGTAAAGTAGATGAGTTAAAAGTATAGAAATGGAAGGATAATAATAATCACAGAACTAACCCTGAGGTTTAATTTTTTTAAATAACTTTTTGAAAATAACAAAAACACAAAAACTCTTAGGGGTGATTTAGTAAAAGTATTTTGAACATTATTTTGTATTTGTAAAAATGCTAGAATTATAATTTTATATTTAACATAGTTTAACCTCGAGGTGTATATTATAATTTTTAAATATTTTTTTAATTAACCCACACCTCAGGGGTAGTTGATACTGGAAATTCCAAGAGAAGTAGGAGATATCACAAGGCACCCCTCAAAACTCACAACTCTATGAATCCACCAAAAGAGTTTAGAGCAAGATATAAGAAGATAAATCTTATAAACAAGCTTAAAATCTCAAATATATATTTTTATTTCAAAATTGATTGCTGGAAACATAACAATGGAGTGCCTTTTATAGGCAAGGACTTGGAACAACCCTCCAAGATGAGTTAACGATAATAAATAAGATATTATATTTTCAAAGGTCTAGAATAATGAAAAGGTTACTCTAATAAAGATAAATAATATGAATCTTGACTAAAGATTAAGTGCTTATCAACGTCCAAGGTGCTTGAATGAGTAGGTTCATGAAAATACACCAAGAGTTGCTCATCCTTCCAAATTCTCGTATGAAACCACTGCACTGCCACACTTCAGTCAAATGGTAATAACTCACTCTTGGATTATCATTTTTGAGATATGCTTTTTTGTATTAGAAACTAGACTCATAGGACTTTCCAATGGTATATAGTGTGTTCTTTAATCATTGCCAATAAAAACAGCTAAATTCTCAAAGTTGGTATATGTGCTAGAAATTCCCGTGTCAGTAGTTTATGTATATAACCGTAAAATAGATGAGCATAAAAATTTCAAAATAGATGGATAATAATTATTTAAACTAACTCTAAGGTTTAGATTTAATAAATTAAAAATAATAATAACTTTTTGAAAATTACTAAAACACACAATAACTTTGGTTTGATTTTGTAAAAATATTTGAACTAAAACTTTGGCCAGTGGTCCTTAAGTATTCAGAAAAACTAAATCTACTCTAAGAAGATGATCGGCCAAGGAAAATTTTGCAAAAGAATTCTTTGTCAGCTGCATAAGAAATAATACATCAACTGATAATAGAAGTCCAATATCATATATGAATTCTTGATATTAATTTATACGTGTAAAAATTAATTCAAAACCACAAAAAAGTAATAAAATGGAAGCTATCGAATAACTCAATTATTTAACACAACTTCTCAACCCACTATGGATTGGAGGCCTGAATTTTATTAAAAAGAAAAAAAATTCAACCAAACCAATAAGTCCTAGATATAAAAAAGAGAAATTGATAAAGTGGAAAAAGTTAAAGAGATAACGACGATACATACCTGAACGACGGTTGACGGTGATGGTAGGAAAAGGGCGGCACTGTAGCTGAGAATGACGATCACCAAAGTCTTTTTGACTCAAACTTTCAAACAATATCTGCCATCAATATATAAAACAATGAAATTGGATAAATTTGATTTGTATACTAAAAATATACAACAATTTTTGTTCTGTTGCAAAATAAAAAACAAACAAACAAATAAATAAATAAAAAAGGGGAAAATAAATAACATCAAAGAGGTTCGAACCAATAAAAAATTGCTAGGACAAAAATTATGCTTTCTTGAACTTTAATAATCCCAAGTTTCACTTCGTTAATGCCAATTGATAAGTTACATCTTTCTTAGAAACTATCTAATAATAATAGCTTCTACACCAAATATTCAACCCATCTAACACCATCTTTTACACCAAACAATAGAGAATCGGATTTCAAAAACTATCTATTATAATAGTAGAGTTTCAACCACAAATCAGACCTCAAAAACTATATATTATAATAGTAGAGTTTCAACCACAAATCAGATTTCAAAAAATATAATGACGAAAAACTAAACATCTTGCATTTCTTAACACTCATTCCTTCTTCTCATTCTCCTCTATCATGAGTATTGTTTAACAGATCCCTCTTTTAGGTTTCTAAATGCCTTGTGCAATAAACCCCACGATCACCATATATCTTCGATGATCTAAGTGACATTTGATCACTGATTGCGAAAAATAACAAGCCCATACTTCGTCTAACAAGATCAGGAGGGATAAAACCAAGAATGTACACAATTCAAGAGATTGATCAACTAAAGAAGCTATCGACAGTTCTAAAAATGAGGCAATTCATGAAGTTGAAAGGTTTGAGCCCACCTATCTCGATAGGACCCCATAGAAGAACGGGAGTTGTTGAGAAGTTCCATATTATTGAAACGAAGGGTAGCACCCACCGTATGAAAGCGATACTCTTACCATTGAGTCTTGGTGAGAGTTGTTCTGTGAGACATCTAGTATTATCTGGCTGGTCTTCGAATGATTAGTCTCAATCCGTTCCGACTTGCCTTGCTCTCAAGTTGTAGCCAAAAATAAATATCGAGCAATGGTATTTATAACGTTTTAATGATAGTTGTGTGCTTACCACGCTAAAAATATAATATATAACATAAATAAGTATATATAACATTACGTTGAAATAATGTGATACGACTATATTGAATATGCTGAACTTCATTGCAATCTCATTTCATGATAAATCTCAATGATTAAATAATTTTTATTTATAATAAAAGTTAAGATGAATTTATTTTTATGATTTTAGATAATCTAAATAAGTAAATTAAGAGTTCTTTGCATGATAATTTAATTAAGTAACTAAAAATTGTTAACCCTATTATAAACATGAAAATATAAATTATTTAATAATAATTAGTAATTAATGATTATACAACGATACAATACGACAAAAAATAAGTTTGACATCTTTTGAGATTTCTTGGACTATTCATGATTTTGAGTTTTTATAGTTATGATACATAACATTTAATTATTTAAAATTTATCGTCTTGTAAATTCCATGACTATTTTATATATAATTTTTTTTGATAATATTAAATAAATAATTTTGTGTCTAATATCTCTACTTAATACTCAATATTATACTTATTACAAAACTCAAAGGAGAATAAATATAGTTAAATGGGATAAAAGTAGCAATTTTCTTTTTTCCAGTGAAGCGGGGAAAGCATCAAAGAGAGAAAGACCGCCTAATTTTTCACTATTCTAAGGTGCGATATCAGACACATTTGAGAAAAAAAGGATGAGGAGAGATATCGAACCCCCTGAACCTCCATATCCACCATCTGGCCCATCCCGACCTCCATCTCCGCCACTTTCCGCCAGACCCGGCGACCACCACCCTAAAACCTCCATCGCAGCCACGCCGTAAGCCTCCATCGTGAAGAAAAGGAAAAAACCTGTTATCTCCCAAAACAGCAAGACTCCCATCTCCTTCATAGCCACACAACACAAATTTGTCAGAGAACAATGCCTCGCACACATTTGTGGGTTAATTTCGTAAGATCTTCATTTAATCTCTTAAACTTTTCGTCAATTTGCATTCATTTACTGTGAATAAGATTGTAGAAATTCTCGACCTAATTTTGTGCATTTTCTTCTATTTTCTGACCTAATTATATGTTAATTAGGTAGTAAAAGCTTCCCACAGTAAATCAAGGGCCTCTTCTCTATCTAGAATGTTTAATTATATGTTAATTCATCTCTTTTGCCTGTTGTGTTCAATTAATTGGTGATTCTCGATTTTGTTTGTTAATGATTAATACTTTATATAAATAAATAGAATTATAGAAGTAAAGTAAATAATAATGAAAATTATGCACCTTTAATTGATCAAATTACCTTAGATTTTCAGTGAATAATAGATTTAATTTGAGATTAATAATATACTAGCTACTGCTCATAGTTAGACATAATCACTAGATATCGTATGGGATGATAAATATTCAATTCTTCTACAATTATTCTAGATTAAGATTTCTATCTCTCTCTCTCTCTCTCTCTCTCTCTCTCTCTCTCTCTCTCTCTCTCTCTCTCTTTTCACAAAGATTAATGGCGGGTAAACTGATTAGAGAGTAGACTACAATTCAGCAGTTTCTGACAGCCACTCGGAAGAAACTGGTTGGCTTGGACAACGAAACTTAAATCTGGACTTTGATATAAGTTTTGGATCTTTCTTTTCTTAATTAATTATTTTTATCTCTGATTTTTATTATTTTATTAAATTAGATATTGTTGGGAATGTTATTCACGGAAATTATCATATTTTCCTTATGTTGTTATTTGCCTTTTTTGGTCCCAAAACATTAGGAAACTATATTTGGTTTTTATTTTGTTTTCTAGAATAGAGTTAGCTTATTTATCAAGGTTGAGACTCTTGTCTATTTAAGAGTAGAAGCAGTCGTGTAAAGAACTACGACTTTGACGCAGCATATTTCACAAAACGCAAGGGAAAAAACACAAGTACAAGAAAGTCTTGAAGCCGCGATCCATGATTCATACATCTTTGAAGTTGCGTAACCGACGGAGAAAGATCATCACAGCGTGGCTGCAAGTATTTAGTATCAAGTATTGATGCTAATCTTTTCATTTATTACTTTATAGTTTTGTATTTGATCTTAAACAAATTGAAGTAATATATTTTTTGGGTTTGTATACCCAGTTCGTAAGCACGTTTCTTACAAACGAAATTTAGTTTGCTGCGTTCTTTTATTCTTATTAATTATTCCGCTGCTTATTATTGAAATACTGTTTAGTGTCGATTGTGGTGTTATTAACACCAGACTTAACATATATTTATCGATACTTCTTTAATAACCATAGACCTACAAACCTACAATTGGCATCTAGGCCAAATACGTGACGTACTAAGTATACTGGTCCTTATTTTGTAGGACGCTATGGATTCTCAAGGAAATCTGCGACCTCCGATCCTTAATGGTGATAACTATTCTCTCTGGAAACAAAGGATGAGGTGGCACATAAATACCACTGATGAATGATCGTGGAGAACCATATTGGTTGGATGGGGAAAACCACGCATTACTGATGTTGATGGTGATACCATCATCAAGAGGGAAGAAGAGAGGACGGCTGATGAACTAGCCGTGTCCAATTGGAACTCCAAGACTATCAAAACTCTCTGTGGCTATGTTGATTCAAGTAACTATAAAGTGATTAAAATGTGCGAGTCGACAAAAGATACATGGGATACATTGCAGAGGGTGTGTGAAGGAACTCACAGTGTCAAGAAATCAAGACTGGGGATGTTGACTGCTACTTTTGAGTCAATGAGGATGGACGAGAAAGAGTCCATCATGGACTATACTATGAGACACTTGGATATTGCTAATGATGTGAAGAACTTGGTGAAGGTGTGACTAACTCACGACTTGTGGGAAAGTTGCTAAGATCAATCTCGAAGAAATTTAGTATCAAAGTGGTAGCTATTGAAGAAGTAAATAAATTTGGCACCAGAGACGCCAACACCAAAATCATCAGGGCGTACACTTTCCAAGTGTCAGTATTCATCTTCGAAATCCAAGACCTCTGATTAGAGTAGATTTGTCCTTATTTTTATTAGTATTTTAGTACGTTTTTCTATTTATTTTTGGTATAAGTTGGATGATTCAAGATTAATTCCGTATTTTTATAGTTCCATCTTATTTTACCGTATTTTGATCATAATTGATGCAAATAGGTGATATTTCATTGTTTTTCACCTTACATCTAAGTAACCGGAAGGGTTCAGTGCGTAATAGACGAGGTTCGATGTTCAAGAAATGGAGAACGAGCTTTTCGGTGAACGAGTAGCAAAAAGATCGAGAAATTAAGACAGGCGCTCTGTCGCGTCGAATGACGCGAGCGTCGACGCTCCATCGATGCGAGCCATGATCCGCGTCATTCGATGCAAGGCCGACGCACTGCCGACGCTACATTCTGAAGCATCGATTGAAGGGGCGTCAGTCGACGCACCCGCCCAGCCGACGTGCACACCCAGGCAGCAACGACGCCGAGCACCGACACGCGTCAGTCGATGCACCATCGACGCGACGGCCCAGAATCCGGATTTTAGGGTTTCTTGTGCGCCAAGACTTTCAATATCTATATAAACCCTCCATATTTCGGTTTTTTAGAGGATACACGACCTCCTAGGGTATTTTAGATGATAATAAACATAATTCCACATCTCATAACAAGATTTGAAGATGGAGATCAAGGATCGAAGAACAACGCGTCAAAAATATCGAATTCACGTTCGGGATTCAATCTTCGCCCAAGATCGACGTGCAACCCCGGAATAGCTGGAGCTTCTCATTGCTTTTAGTAGTTACAATAAGTTCTCTAAACTCTTAGTTAATTTAGTAGTTGATTTCTAGTTTATTTATTAGTTTAATTCTTAGTTAATCTCTTAGTTAATTCTAGTTTAATTAGTTTAATCATTTCATGTTTGGATATTGGTTTAATTTAGTTTATTTATGCGAGTTGATTTATGCTTAGTTATTCGTTAATCTTAGATTATTATGATTCATTGCTTAGTGGTAATTTCTTATGTTCATGCTCTTAGATTCGTTAATTAGGTTTAATTTATGGTTGCGTATTATTGATAGTTTAATTATAGCTCGTAGTTGATAATCTAGTTTAAAGTATTTAGTTTAATTAGTTTTAGTTTAATTATTGATTTAGTTCATAATGATCAATTCAAAATCTTTTAAAACCCCAAATGTATATGTATTTTATTCTAGTTTATAAATTGAGAAAAACATCCGAAAGACCGAACAGTTGTTTCCTCGAGAGATACGACTCGAGTCAAACTTATCACCCTACAAGTACCTCGTACTCTTGCGAGCAAACTGACGTGCTTTTAAATTGATTTATTAAAAAGGGGTGCACAAAATCTTGGCACCGTTGTCGGGGAAGCAACGAGTAGGAATTAAAGATGTTTTTTGTTTTATTTTCTTTTTGATTTATTAGTTTATTTTTATTTTTTTCACTTGGTCTTTGCCATTTGGTACGTTGATGTATTGTTGAGTTTATGCAATGAAGGCGATCACTTCAACGCGACCTTGTACCATTCATTAACAACATCCACCGTTCAAATCCATCGAGACCAAGACCCATTTTTATTCCCGAGGTCGATTCCTCAACAGCAACTGATTTCGCTTGCGATCAAGCTTCCGACATTATGTTAGAAGCAAATCTGATTTGAAACGGCGATTCACCACCGAGATCACCATCACGCCCCATTATTGCGAGACAAGATGCGGGGAGAAACGAAGGAGTCGACCAGTAGCAAAACGTAATCGGTCACCAACCCAACATGGCGAATATGAGGCACAACGAAGAGATGAGCAACAATGTTATTCACCAACACAACATCGAGAACGTGGCAATTAGGAACGAAGATTTTCTGCAGCATAACGCGTATGCTAACAATCAAGGGCACGTGAGTGATTGGTTGGAGAATCAAGATCATGGTTACGAGCAAAATAATTTCGGAAGGAGATACGAGCGCGAGCACTATTACGCGCATGACGACCACTATGAGAGAGCTAATGACCGAGTTAGGGAACCAAGGGGAGATCGAGCGCCTCGATAACGAGATTTGGCACGCCCGAAGGTTGTGCTTTATGGGTCTGCTATTGTTCTTGGCCCGACTGCAAGGGAGGTAGAGATTAAACCGCATCAAATTAATTTACTTCCGACTTTTCACGGAAATGCCCACGAAGACCCTTTAGCGTTTTTGAACTACTTTATCGATGAAGTAGGCATATTTGTAGGTCATGGCCTAAACCGGGAGGAGATGCAAATGATTTGTTTCCCCTATAGCATGAAAGACAAGGCGAAGACATGGTTACTGTCCTTAGAACCAAGGTCATTAACTGATTGGGAGATGATAAGTGAGAAGTTCCTAAATAAATACTATTCGGCACAAACAACGGGGCAAATCGAACAAGTGGAGGGAGAATTATTTCATGAAAAATGGGAGCGTTACAAATCACTTTTACAAGCATGCCCCCATCATAGCTATTCCCCCGAGATAGTTAATCAGTTTTTCTTTGATGGTTTGTCGCCCATGGGGAAAAGTCAAGTTGAAATAGCAGCAGGAGGAGATTTCGGAGATTTAACGGCCCGCGAAGCACAACGAGTTTTGGAGAAACAGAGCGAAAAGTCTAGAGAAACCAACTCTCGGCCTCGTAAATTTAAAGTTAACGAGATGTCCATCCCTGATCCTGACTTAGATGATGGAAAATTAGTCAAAGCAAAGTGCGAAGAGATATTTGAGGAGAAATTGGCAGCTTGGAAGGCCGAGCGGGCAAGCAAGGCCTCTTCGAAGAAGACTAATGCGATGTGTCACCAATGCGGATCCCCCGAACATTTAGCCGATATATGCCCATTCAACAATGAACAACGAGGGGACGTCAATGCCATACAATATTATTTGAACCAACAACATTCCGGGCAGCGACCACCACACACGCTAGCACCGCCTACGAATAATTTCCAAGTGCAAGGGCAAACACCTACTACAGTCCAGTTGACTGATCAACTTTTAGTCTGGCAGCAAAACCAAGTCGCCGAAACTATTCGGAACCGAGACGGCCTCACACATGTTCAGGAGGAAATGAAGGGAGTTAGAGGTGAAATGAAAGAAGTTCGAGACGATATGAAAGAACTGAGAATGATGATGACTGAAATGGCCAAAAGCACTCTTGAAAATTCATCAGGACTAAGAAGATTGGAGATAATGGTAGGACAATTGGCAACTGACATGGCGTCATTGAAGAAGGAGAAAAATACTTTTCCAAGCCAAACAGAACACGCCTCGGCTATTCATGTGCGGAGAAGCGGAAAAGAGGTTGATAACGGCATCGAGCTAGAAAAGGAGGCAGACAAAAGGGGGGCCGAAACCCAACCACAAGCAGATGAAACCAATTCGGCCAATCTAACGCATAAATCTTCAAATCCAAATATTTTGAGGCCGACAGCAGCTGAAGACCCCATCGATTCTTTAAATGCACCACCGAAGAAGTTGACCATTTATGATCGTATTCCCTTTCCAAGTCGCCTACGTCCGGCCAAGGAGAATAAGAAATTCATGGAGCTATATAATTTATTGAAAAATGTTAATATTAACCTCCCCCTGATAGAGGTGATAAAGACAATGCCAGCATTTTTGAAGTTTTTCAAGGAGCTAGCATCAAGGGAAAGGCGTTTGGCTACAAATCAGCCTGTGGCTTTGATAAGAGAAGTTGGAGATATATTTAAGAAATCATCGCCACCTAAAGAGAAGGATCCCGTGAGTTTTTGCATAACTATTTCTCTCGGGAATGGACAAACAGCAAGAGGGATGCTCGATCTTGGCGCTAGCATAAACTTGATGCCCCACTCAATTTACAAGGAGTTTGACCTAGGACCGCTGAACCCGACCACGATAAAATTACAATTGGCAGATAGGACGATAAGGCGACCCTTGGGGATTGTGGAGGATGTCTTAGTACAAGTAGACAAGCTAGTAGTTCCGATCGATTTTGTCATTATGGACGTTGGTGACGTACAAAGCGAGAATCGAGAGCATGCAATTTTATTAGGACGTCCATTCATGTCTACAATGCGCACGGTGATCGACGTAAACAAGGGAAGGGCGACTATGTCCGTTTTAGGCAAAACGGTGACGTTTTCACTTCAAGATATTCACAAGACTCCTGCACCATTTATAAAGGATGATTGTTCTACTATTAATTTAGTGGATTCTTGCGTGAATGAACTCCTAAGCATCGGCATGATCAAAGAGTTTGATAATGTCGAGGCATTTGATGATGGACTGCCCATGAAGTATAACGTGCCTGAAAATGAGCCAAAGGTGGAGTTGAGACAACGACGAGATCGTTCAAAGTTTGCGCCAAGAGAAGAGACGAAGCCACCGTATTATCATTCAAGATGTGTTTCCCTCGATCCCTACAAGAATTCTAAACGTACGAAGATAAAGGGCGAGGCTAATAGCAAGGATTGGACGAAGAAGAAGAAGTCGAACAAGGATTTTGATAAGAAGTTAGATGATGTGAAGTTCAAGGTTGGTCAACTAGTGCTATATAATTCCGATCGTAAGTTTGATCCAACCAATTTTGAAGTTGCATGGAGTGAACCGTTTTTAATAAAGGAGATGGATGAGTATGGAGTCGCCACTCTATACAATGAGAATGCAAAGACGGGATTCCAAATCCACAAGCATCGACTTAAGCCTTATTACGAGAAATATATGAAGAGTCGAGATAGAAGCAAGAAGGAGCTCGTGGACCCACCACGAGATAGGATTTGATCAAGTAATTGCATCGAGCATATGACGTTAAATGTTGCGCTTCTTGGGAGGCAACCCAAGCGTTGGTTAGTTTTCGTTTTATTTTCTTTTATTTTATTTCTGTCTTTTTATATTGTGTCAATTGCCGTGGTACGTTTATGTGTGTGTTGATGTGCAGAAAATATGATAAATCGCTTATTCTGGACAACGGTTATATAGCGGAAGCTCGCTACCGCAAGGCCTTACCGCTAGTTCTACTCGAGGCGTTAACATCGACGATCAACCACTGAACCTACTGCTTACCGCAGCAATCAGGAATAACGATGATTTTGTCAATTGAGGTTGCAATCCAACCCAAGTTAGCCGCAGCCCGGCAACCTTTGGATGAGCTGCAATCCAGCCATTTACGACGTTGGCCGCAATCCGGCCATTTCAAATCCAAAGAGACGTGCCACCGGGCACTTGCGCGTCGCAATTGATCACAATCATTTTTTGTTTATTTTTCTTATAGGTTTGTTCGAGACAATCTAGTCGCGCGGTCTAAGACGAAGGACAATTGCAAAAGCATTTTTGGAGAGACTCGAGCATCGAAGTTTCAGGGATGTTTTTCTTATCTCCCATTCTTTTATTTTCTTTAGTATTTATGACAATCAGGAGATTGCCAAGTTTTTAGGGAGAGGGGTGGTTGAGTATGGTTAGTGCAATTTGATGTCTTTGTTTTGAAATGCATATTTTTGATGTGATTGATCGCTATATCTACGCTAAATTGTGTTTGTATGGCATGTCTGTCGAAGTTGACTATGTATGATTATTTGTTCTAGTTCTTTGAGCGTGCATAAGTGCATTAAATTTTTCAAATTATTATTTATATATTGTAAAATGGTACTTGGACGCAATTGATTTCGCAAAACCTTAAAAGCAGCATCAATTCAAAACTTTTTCATGCAAAAAGCCAGTGAGTAGCCTGAGTGTTTATCATCTTTGCATGTGCTTGAATAAGTTTCAGTCTTGATATATCTTTGAAACCGCTGTGTGTAGTTGACTTTGAAAATGAGGTTAAGGCACATAAAAAACCCTATTCCGGCCATATCCATATATTTTTAGCCACTATAAATTCCGAATGAGCCGATCATAGCCAAATAATCCATGCCTATAGCCATGAGTGATTTTATTTTTTTTAAGTCGACCCCTATTAACCCATTAAAAGCGTGGGGTAGGAGTTCGCTATTTTTCTTGGTTATTAGTGATTTGGAAATTTTGTTAGGAATTTTTTATTTTTATGAATTTTTGTAATTTAGGACCACCGTCAAAAAAAAAAAGAAAAAAGAGAGAAGAGAATTAATACCCCATAAAAAATAATAAAGGGGGAAAAAAAAGAAAAATATAGGATGGTGGATATGTTGGTTAATTGCCTACACGCTTATAAAGGCTTGAGTCGAATTGTGTATTTTATGAGGCCTTATGTTTAAGAGGCAATAGAGTTGTGATTAAGTGGTTTTTGAGTTTCAAGTCGGTTTTACGGTTTGCGAGTTGGGAAATAGCCTATATTTCAAGGCTACGTTATGAGAGCTAAGTGAGGTTTTTATTTTTGAGCGAGGTGAAGCAATTTGCTTCTTGATTAGATTAGGTTGAGTGAGCGATTAGCCACACGACTTATATATACCATACCCGTCCAAAAAGCCTTACATTACAACCCGCAAAGACCTTTACCGATTCTTAGTTTTGATAACACACTTAATTTGTAATTGAAAAGAGATTGATTTTCCGTGCTTATTTATTGCGCATGTAATTGTATGATTTGAGTGTATACACATCCTATGCAGAAAATGCTTGAGTGCTTTGAGCGTACATCTATATATTATCCTTCGTGAGGAAGCATGATTATGTTTTTGGAGCGACAATGTAATAATGGTCAAGTTTTTGACGTTGCGTGACTTGTACCTATATTTTCAAAATTATGTATGTAGCATAGCACGACTCTTTGTTTGAACTTATTTTCATTCTAGTTATACTTTGAATATATCGTTTGTTCGAGGACGAACAAACCAATTAAGCGTGGGGTAGATGATTAGAGTAGATTTATCCTTATTTTTATTAGTATTTTAGTACGTTTTTCTATTTGTTTTTGGTATAAGTTGGGTGATTTAAGCTTAATTCCGTATTTTAATAGTTCCAGCTTATTTTACCGTATTTTGATCGTAATTGATGAATATAGGTGATATTTCATTGTTTTTCACCTTACAGCTAAGTAACTGGAAGGGTTCAGCGCGTAATAGACGAGGTTCGATGTTCAAGAAATGGAGAACGAGCTTTCCGGTGAACGAGTAGCAAAAAGATCGAGAAATTGAGACAGACGCTCCATCGACGCGAGCCATGATCCAAGTCAGTCGACGCAAGGCCAACGCACTGCCGACGCTACATTCTGAAGCGTCGATTGAAGGGGCGTCAGTCGACGCAAGGTCGACGCAACATTCTGAAGCGTCGATTAAAGAGGCGTCAGTCGACGCAAGGTCGATGCAACTTTCTGAAGCATCGATGCAAGCCCGCGTCAGTCGACGCACCCGCCCAGCCGATGCGCACACCCAGGAAGCAACGACGTCGAGCACCGACACGCGTCAGTCGATGCACTGTCGACGCGATGGCCCAGAATTCGGATTTTAGGGTTTCTTGTGCGCCAAGACTTGCAATATCTATATAAACCCTCCATATTTCGGTTTTTAGAGGATACACGACCTCCTAGGGTATTTTAGCTGATAATAAACATAATTACACATCTCATAACGAGATTTGAAGACGGAGATCAAGGATCAAAGAACAACGCGTCAAAAACATTGAATTCGCGTTCGGGATTCAATCTTCGCCCAAGATCGACGTGTAACTCCGGAATAGCTGGAGCTTCTCATTGCTTTTAGTAGTTACAATAAGTTTTCTAAACTCTTAGTTAATTTAGTAGTTAATTTCTAGTTAATTTATTAGTTTAATTCTTAGTTAATTCTAGTTTAATTGGTTTAATCGTTTCATGTTTGGATATTGGTTTAATTTTGTTTATTTATGCGAGTTGATTTATGCTTAGTTATTCGTTAATCTGAGATTCTTATGATTCATTGCTTAGTGGTAATTTCTTATGTTCATGCTCTTAGATTCGTTAATTAGGTTTAATTTATGGTTTCGTATTATTGATAGTTTAATTATAGCTCGTAGTTGATAATCTAGTTTAAAGTATTTAGTTTAATTAGTTTTAGTTTAATTATTGCTTTAGTTTATAATGATCAATTCAAAATCTTTTAAAACCCCAAATGTATATGTATTTTATTTTAGTTCATAAATTGAGAAAAACATCCCGAAAGACCGAACAGTTGTTTCCTCGAGAGATACGACTCGAGTCAAACTTATCACCCTACAAGTACCTCGTACTCTTGCGAGCAAACTGACGTGCTTTTAAATTGATTTATTAAAAAGGGGTGCACAAATGTTTGGATCAACCTCCAGTTCCCCAAAGCCTCTTAATGAATTTCAGTGTCATGAGTGTAAAGGTTGGGGGAATTATATAAATGACTGTGCAAATACTGTGAGGAAGAAGAACTTGATTGCAATAGAGTTCAATAAAGAGGACAGCGATTCTGACGCATCTAATATTATTCCAGCATTCTTTGCTAACGTTGTGTGGGATGACAACATTCGTGTTGGTAACACCAAAACCAACACCTGGTGCTTGATTGCAGAAGTTGAGGAAACACTTTACAGATACAAGAAGCTGATAATTGAGTATGAAGAATTATTTGCCAACTGGGGTAATAACCTGCTCAGAATCAAGGCTCTTATGATCGAGGTGAAAAAAATGACTCACGAAAAGGATGATCAACTAAATATTATTGTCCGATTGGAGCTGGAACTCACTAGAAAAGATGCTGAGCTAGATCGAGTGAAGACTGATTTGAAGAAGATCCAAGAAACCCTCACGAACCTCAACATGGGCAAGGCTAAGCTTGACGAAATTTTGGAATTGAGTATCCCAGATTCATCGAAACACGGGATTGGATACAAGTCTAATCCAAAAATGCCAAAATCAAGCCAAATATTGGAGACGACCAAACGCCATAAGAGGAGAAGAAGACAGTATATGTGTCATCACTGTGGTGAACGAGGTCACATCCGATCGTTCTGCTGGAAGATTGTTGGTAAGCAAAGTCAGTTTAAAAGGTTGAAGCTGATTGCTGGGTTCCGTGATGGTTTCCGTGTTCCTGACACCAGAGTCAAACTGGGATGGGTCAAAAAGAATGAGATCAAATGCAATGTGATCTATTCATCTCTAAAATCCCACATTCTTGGAGCTAGGTACTTCGACAGCGGATGCTCTAAACATATGAATGGCTCAGAAGATCTTCTCTCAAATATTATCAAGTTTCAAGGAGGAAAGGGGAAGTATGGTGGAGGTGCAAATGGCCAAATCATTGGCCAAGGAACGCTTCATATTCCTGGGATTGGAAAACTTCAAAATGTATTGCTTGTTGAAGGCTTCACTGCGAACTTGATATGTATTAGCCAACTCTGTGATGGTGGGTCCAGTGTCAAGTTCACTCATGAAAAGTGCAAAGTTTATGACGAGGGCAATGCATGTATTTTTACTGGTGAGAGGACTTCGGACAATTGCTACCAAATCAATGGTGATGTGTTTTGCAAACTATCTCAACTAAGTGATGCCGAGGTGTGGCATCAAAAGCTCGGGCATGTCAATTAAAATATGTTGGAGAGATTGTCCAAGAAGGAAGCTGTGAATGGACTACCTAAGATCAATACTAAAATCATTTCAGTTTGCGAGGCATGTCAGAAAGGGAAGCAGGTCAGGGTGTCACATCCAAATATGCAGAGTCTCACTACATCAAGTTATTTTGAACTTCTTCATATGGATCTTATGGGTCCACTTGAAGTATAAATCCTTGGTGGTAAGAGGTATGTACTTGTGATTGTAGATGATTTCTCTCGTTTTACATGGGTAGAACTTTTTTAAAGAAAAGTCTGAGGCTTTCGAAACGTTTAAAAAACTTGCGAAAAAGTTAAGTATTCGTTTTGGTGTGACTATATGTAGAATAAGGTCAGAACATGGGAAAGAGTTTGAGAATATGTATTTTTTAAATTATTGTTCCAAAGTTGGTTTAACCCATGAATTTTCTTTACCCATGACCCCCCAACAAAATGGGATAGTCAAACACAAAAATAGATCTCTTGCAGAAAGGTCTAGGACTATGCTTTTTCAAATGGTATTACAAAACATTTTTGGGGGGAAGCTATGAATACTGCATGCCACATAATTAATAGGGTGTATTTTAGACCTGGGTCATGTGTTACTCCCTATGACTTGTTGTTGGGAAAAAAGCCATATTTGAGCTATTTTCGTGTTTTTAGGTGCATTTGTTATGTGCTAAATGATAGGAATCATCTTGAAAAACTTGACTCAAAGAGTGATAAATGTAATTTCATGGGATATTCTCAAAATAGTCATGCATATAGAGTGTATAATCTTAGAACGCGTTGCATGATTGAGTCAGTAAATGTCAAATTTGATGATATGGTTAGTGGTGTTAGATCTGCTGAGAATAATGATTTGGTTTATGATCAGAATCCTTAGGAAAATTCTACGGTTGGTGTAGATGAAACTGCAGGTGTAGAAACTGAAGATGCGGGTGGTGACGGTACAGGTGACATGACACCAAACTTGACACCAACTCAGGATGCTCCAGAATCCGATTCAAATTCGGATTAGGAAGATCCGACTGGTCAGATTGACTTACATCATAGGGATATACCCTCGAGAATTCAGAGGAACCATCAGACAGTCTAAATCATTGGAGATCTCAAGGACAGAAGTACAAGAAAGCGACAAATAAACTTCAGATAGATGGTAAGGTTTGTTTGCTTATCTACTAACTATTCTCAAATTCGAGAATCTTTGTTTCTTTCCAAACAGAGCCAAAGCATGTAGATGATGCTCTTAAAGATGGATTATGGATAAAGGCCATGAAAGAAGAGTTGGACCAATTCGCTATGAATGATGTATGGGACTTAGTTCCTCGTCCAGAAAATTCACATGTTACGGGTACAAAGTGGATCTGCAAGTATAAAATAGATGAGGCTGGCAATATTGTGAGAAACAAAGCACGATTGGTTGCACAAGGATACACTCAAATTGAGGGTACTGATTTTGATGAGACGTTTGCTCCAGTTGCTCGTATTAAATCGGTAAGACTCTTACTTGTTGTAGCATGCTATATGAAAATGTCTCTACATCAAATGGACATAAAAATTGCTTTTTAATGGAGTTTTAAGTGAAGAAGTATTTTTTGAGCAACCTAAAGGGTTTTTTTATCCTCACAAACCATATTTTGTTTTAAAATTAAAAAAGGCTTTGTATGGTTTAAAGCAAACTCCCAGGGCTTGGTACGAAAGGTTGACTCAGCACTTGCTTTTCTTAAATTTTAGATGTGGGGAAGTTGATAAAACCTTATTTCTCCTTAAATCGAATAAGCACATTTTGATTGTCCAAATTTATGTGGATGATATAATTTTTGAATCTATTAACGAGCAGATGGTGAGTGAGTTTATTATGAGAATGTCTGACACATTCGAGACGAGTATGGAAGGTAACCTCTCTTACTTTCTTGGTTTGCAAATTAAACAGATGGATGATAGTATTTTTCTCTCTCAGTCCAAATATGCAAAGAATCTTGTTAAGAAGTTTGGGTTAGAGAATGCTACGCATAAGAAAACACCGTTAGGCAAAACCATGAAATTGTCTAGAGATGATGTTGATATTAATGTTGATAACACCTTGTATAGAAGCATGATAGGGAGTCTCTTATACTTAACGGCTAGCAGGATGGATATTATGTATAGCGTGTGTCTATGTTCTAGGTACCATTCAAATCTTAAAGAATCATATTTAAAAGTTGTTGAACGAATTATTAGGTATGTAGCTGGTACAAGTGATTTGGGTGTTTGGTATACTAAGGAAACAAGTACTGAACTTGTGGATATACGGACTCGGATTGGGCTGGGGATGTTGTGGATATAAAGAGTACTACTAGGGGTTGTTTTTTCTTGGGTAATAATCTTATCTCTTGGTATAGTAAAAAAAATCGCATTTCTCTTTCTACAGCTGAAGTCGAGTATATTGCAGTTGGAAGCGCTTGCACACGGTTGCTTTGGATGAACCAAATGATAGAGGACTATGGTCTACATACTAGAATTTTGACTGTGCTTTGTGATAATTTCAGTGCCATTGATATCTCGAAAAATCCGGTCTAGCACTCACGAATTAAACACATTGACATAAGGTACCACTTTATGCGTGACTTGGTTGAGAGAAGGATAGTTAGTCTTGAGCAAATAGGAACAGAAAATCAGCTTGCTGAAATCTTCACAAAGGCATTAGATTTAGAGACCTTCTCTCATTTGAGAAGAGATCTCGGAATGTGCATCGTTTAAGCCCGTGTTGGTTTTGATGTCATGACACCTAAACTGTCATCAGTCGTGACATCTGCAGATTTTTTCATGCATTTTTTTATTTTCTTTTTCATACATATCCTGAATGCATTGGGTTTGGTTGAAGTGCAAAAAGGTCATGTATTGTAATAAGATTTGGTGGTAAAAAGACTAACCTCTTTGTTTTGGTGATCGTGGAATATTCCCCTAAAAATAGGTTTTCTCCCAGGTCCATGAAAAGGGGGTGTTAATCTTTCTAGAAATTGCCAAAGATAAGTAAGTTTCTTTTAAAGTTACTGAAAAGATAATGAAAATCTGGATTAAAAGTCCAATCTTTAATTTTCACTTCCTTAAGTGATTTTGACGTAGTCATTAACTCGGGTTAAGGGGTATTTATTGACTTCACCTTGAGTAATTTTAGTTATAATGTCATCACATAAAAAGCAACACTAATCATGTCACTTAAACCATTTGTTGTTGTTTTTTTAAATTTCTTAGGTCATTGTTTTTATGCATCAATTAAGACAGTCATACTTTGTGAGGATGTCGTTTTGCTTTGTGTTCTGTTGTGTGTGCTTTTGATCTTTCCCTTAATTCTCTCGATCATGTTATGAATTTCGCTAACTAAGTATTTCAGTGGTATTATAATTGGAGGATTAGACCATTAATAACGGGTTTATTTGGTGAGTGAATAATTGCTTTGCAAAGACTTTGTTCAACTATGGTGATGGTTATTGAAAATCTAGCTCTATCTCGATTTTATCTATAATTGAGATTTATGATTTTGATTAATTTCCAAAAGGAGATAGTGGTTTAATTAAGCAAGTGAGATCGTGTGTCTTATTTTGAGAAGAAGTGGGCTTGTTTTTAAGGAAATAAATATCTTGGGTCTTAAAAGAGGTAGTTGTGATAGTGGGGGTGTTAATTATTCACCTTACCTTTTTCATCCTCTTCCTTCTTCTACTGCTTACGATTTATCCAAATTGGCAAGTTAGTTTTTTTTCTTTTCTCTCGATTTTACTACCTATGGCAATCAATCTTGCCTTTGTGATTGCTTCCAAATCTCTTGCAGGATGTCGAATTCTCCATCACCGAGCCGAATTCCAGAGTTTCCAGCCGGCGTGCACCTCCCAATTGCTGAACATGCTCCGGTGAATCTGCCAATTTACACCGCCATGGACATTCGAGAAGAGATGGGTGGTGATGTAACACCAAACCCATCACCAACTGTTTCTCCTGCTGCATGTCCATCTTCAGTCGCTGCTCAAGAACTGGTTCCAATCGGTACTGCCTCCGATGCAACACCAGTTGCTCAACTTGCTCCCAGCCAGGTGGGTAATGAAATTGACGTGGATAATCCCCGAACCTGCCATTAATTTCCAAGATTTTTGGTCCAGTCGGAGATCCTTCTTTAAGGAAGTCATGAGGGCTTAGCAACATTCCCCCTGGTACAATTCTGGCAGCCATTCCCAAAACTCAGTTGGGTGAGTGACGTCATGTGCCCATTGAGAACATAAATTTGGTTGAAAGAAGTTTCAACCCTCACGGACTCGAACGATGATGAGTACATGCCCCCGAAGAAAGTTGCCTCGCCGCCAATTTCCTCTCCTACACGGTTGTCCAAGTCAACTACCTCTCGCCGAATACAGACAGTACGTCTGTCTGCTAAGAAAAATCCACACGAATGTGATAATTCAAGTTCCTCTGACCCCCCGTTCACTGCCCTTAATTTTTTTCTTTGGTGAAGATGAAGGTTATTCCTGTCCGTTGGTGGCCGACCATCCTTTAACTCCGTCTAACATGACTCAGCCGGAGACTGAGTATAGCTTCTCTTCAGATTCTGATGATGACAACACACTATCTGCTATGTTGTCTGCTTTGAAGTGTAAGAAGGCTCCAACCAAAAGCTCTAAAGCTGCCCAGAAAGTTCGTGATGGTTCTGCTGTTCTGTTACCAAATCTAACATCACCTACAGTTGCTCTAGTTCCATCTCCCAGTTCCAGCTCTGATGATGCAATCTCTGAAGGTACAACAGTCCAATCAGCTACATCTGAATAGTCTTCTGCTGACTCTGATGAGGCCCCATTTCTGGATGTTGATATTGAAGACATTGTTCCTGTGTCAACCAAGTAATTAACTAAAAAGTCTGAAGAGGTGTTTCCTGGGTACCATCAGCGTGGGGTGATTGATGAGCGTAGAGTCCCGGTAGATATTTTCAAAAATCAGAATCTGATTGCCTTCTTTGAGAGTAAAGGTATGTATTCTACCATTTCTAATACCATGCCTTTTGTTCATGAAGTGGTATTAGAGTTCTTTGCAAACATGCTTCCTTCTATTGCTGATCCTAAGTCCATCAGTTTTGGTATGCGTGGGAAGTTTTATATGCATTTACTCCTGAATTAATAAATAAACTGTTTGGAACTGAGTATTATCATCGGGACTCTACTGTTGATGATATGAATGAGGTCCTTGAATTTCTATCTGGGATTATGCATAAGGAATGGCATGAGCAGTTGTTTGGTACGTTATTATCCTCTTTGTATTAAGTTTTTCACAATGTGGCAATTTTTAACTGAGTATCGACGAAAAATGCCACTGTTATGATGCGTCCACAAGCCCAGTTTCTGTTTAAGCTATGCCGCGGTATAAAGCTAAATCTTGGTCAGCATGTCTTTGACATTGTCACTAGGTTTGATACGTCCAAAACAACTTCATATTTTTGCTTTCCTTCCCTCATTTCTAGCCTACTTGAGAATCAAGGTTTTCAGCCTAATGAGGATGATATTTTTACTGGGGATCCGGAGTGGTTTTCGTTACGTGGTCAACATACTACTGGAGTTCGAGTTGTGGATCTTCCATGGCAGCCGCCAACTAGAGCTGCTGGTACTTCTGGTGTTGGTTCTGGTGCTGTTAACACCAAATCTAACTTTGTTCAATTTTCTGCTCCAGTAGTGCAGGCTCAGGTTATTATACTTAATCATCAGATTGAACAGATGTAGGCTCAAATTGAACAGATTGCAGGCACTTCGTGATTCATTTGTTGAAGCTCTTTTTCTTAACAAAATGAGGGAGATGATGAAGACGCGGATGGTGATGAGGATGATGATGACGGTGTTAATCCTGGAGATAATGCAGCTACAGCTGAGGATGAAAATGAATCCACTGAGAGTGATGAGGATGTGGTTCGTTTGGCCAAAGGTAAGAGGAAGGCTAGAGATTAAGAGCCTTCTCCTCGTTGTTCGATGAGGACTTTTACTTCTAGTTCGAGCCATTAATTTATTGTGTTTTGTGTTTTTTGAACAGTGGTTACTTGTTAAGGGGGAGTCTTAATTTAGGGGGAGTTTTGAGCATTTCATTGCGTTTTGGGTATTTTTTCCAAAAAGGCAAAAGGGGGAGATTGTTGGGAATGTTATTCATTGGAAATTATCTTATTTTTCTTTTGTTTTTATTTGCCTTTATTGAGCCAAAAATATTAGGAAACTATATTTGGTTTTTATTTTGTTTCCTAGAGTAGAGTTAGCTTGTTTATCAAGGTTGGGACTCTTGTCTATTTAAGAGTAGAAGCAGCCGTGTAAAGCACTACGACTTTGACGCAGCAGGTTTCACAAAACTCAAGTGAACACAAGTACAAGAAAGTCTTGAAGCCGCGATCCACGATTCATACATCTGTGAAGTTGCGTAACCGACAGAGAAGATCATCAGCTGCAAGTATTTAGTATCAAGTGTTGATGCTAATCTTTTCATATATTACTTTATGATTTTGTATTTGATCTTAAACAAATTGAAGTAATATAGTTTTCGGGTTTGTATACCCAGTTCGTAAGCACGTTGCTTACGAACAAAATTTAGTTTGCTGTGTTCTTTTATTCTTATTAATTATTCCACTGCTTATTATTTAAATACTGTTTAGTGTCGATTCTGGTGTTATTAACACCGAACTTAACATCTATTTACTAATACTTATTTAATAATCATAGATCTACAAATTTACAAATATCATTTATTAACTAGAATCTAGGTTAACAATTTCGTGATTTCAAGTTAAGAAGTATTGTAAATACGAGCTAAGAAGTACTGCAATTTCGTCTTATCAATTTTTATTTTGATCAAAGTACCCTCATTAATTTTGTGTGTTCTTTTTCTATATTGTTTATTTTCTCATGCTTGATCTTCAATTGATTGGAAAAAATAGAAGAGAAAACAAGAAGGAAATTAAACTTCAAGCCAAGAAAAACAAGATGAAAGTAATTCTCTTATTTCTTTGCTTTCTTTGATGTTATTTCTCCCCTCTGTGATGTGATTTTTGCTATTTTTCCCGATAGTCAATTTGAGGTATTATTTTGGGTACTATATTGTTTTGATTTGATTGCGACTGGAAATAATATGGTTTAATTTCGCTTCAAATGTACTATTTTGTTGGACTAGACTCTTTCCGCATAGTATAAATGGGTCCATTTCTTTTCTCCTTCCATTTTATTTATTATTGTATTTTTTGAGAGAGTTTGTTATAATATTCAATTACTAAGAACTTGGTTTGCACAAATACAGTATAATATTGATAATTTAATACTCGTTGTATTTTTTGAAAGAGTTTGTTATAATATTCAATTACTAAGAACTTGGTTTGCACAAATACAGTATAATATTGATAATTTAATACTCGGTTAATTGATAACCTCGCTTAGATAATTCTTGTTATTCCTAGGATTTATTGGTGGTTTTCTTTCATTTGCTTGAAATTGAAGTCTTCTCTTTTTGTCTGGTTTCTATTACCCTGTTTCTCATAAGTGGGAATGTGTAGAATTAATGTTCATTTGGTGTGAAATAAATGAAGCAACACGAAGCCATAATTGTCTTAAATAATTTCATTTCTATTTTAAACTTCCGAGGTAATTGGAGGTGTACATTTCAATTTTATCTCAATCGTTGGGCTCAATTTTCTTCCTTGTTGCTCCAATTGTGAGAAAATTCTCTCTATGATATAATACCTTGATTCCTGGAAAGATACGTAGCAGTAGTGTTATATTTTCCATGTTATTGGTCTGAGTTTAGCTACAGTCTGCAATTTTTTACTGCATCGTCTTCCTTTAAGTACTTATATCATCGGATGTTTTTATCCATGAGTAATTTAGGTAGTTTTTCAGAATTTGTTCTCTATTATATATTTTGTGGTGCAATATTTTTGTTCGTTTGTTGAACTATTGGTTATTTATTTATTTTCTGGGGGGGGGGGGGGGGGGGGGGGGTGTGCTAGCTTAAACTTAATATCGAGAACCATGATTTGTGCACAAAATGTAAATTTGAAGGACTAGCGATGTTTACTACAACAAGAATGAATCATTCTCTCTCTCTCTTGGGGGGTGTGTGCTAGCTTAAACTTAATATCGAGAACCATGATTTGTGCACAAAATGTAAATTTGAAGGACTAGCGATGTTTACTACAACAAGAATGAATCATTCTCTCTCTCTCTCTTTATATATATATTCTTGTCTCTTATGATTATTATTATTGTATAATGTGCTTCTTACATGATTTTTTTTATCTATTTTGCTCAAATGAGTTTTGATGTGATTATCTACGCTAAAAAACAGTGGAGATATGTGTAGAAAAAACTTTATGGGCAGTTTTGTGAAATAAATGAAAGCTGTAATAAGTTTGAGTACTTATTGCTTCATTTAGTCAAGAAATATGCTATATAGGTTTGCTCGATTATCCCCAAAACGATTCCTAAAACCTAATATTATCTATAAATTAGATAAATTTGAATTTGAAGGTTTTAAAAGGACTAGATTCTCAAAAAAAGCTGCTAAGAAAAGATGAGGCAGTGGGGGGAGCGCGGAGCCTCTGGAAGGACGACGTCGTCCAGAGGCATTGCCGGCGGAGAAGCTGAGGTCCTATCAGGTAATTTGTTAAAATTGTGATGTGGGTATATTTCTTTAGAATTGTGATTGTTGTCTCTTTTGTTTGTATAAAAAATGGGTTTGTATTTACTGTATGTTGAAAATTTTATTCTTGACAATAATTCCTTTTTTAGTTGTTTGTCTTTTTGGGCTCAAAATAAATTAGGACTCCACATTTTGTTTCCTATATTGTGTCTAGGACATTATTTAGTTTCCTACGTTATGTTTATAATTTGTTTTACTTGTTTACCAAGTTTAGAACTCTAGGTTTTGTCTATATAAGACAAGAGGAGGACGAGACTTGAGACATGCTTTTACACACGACTTTTGTAAGAAAAGGACGCAGCAAGAAGACGACGCAAGCAACGCAAGAAGAACACAAGCAAGAAACAATACTTGAAGCCATCCGAATTACTTATATCTTTGAAGTTGCTTGACCAACCGAGAATATTATCCTTCAAGGCGACAAGTATTTTTAGTATCACAAGTGTTTGATACTTTAGTTCTCATATATTACTTTATGTCTTTTGTATTTGATTTTGAACAAAAAAAGTAATATAGTTTTCGGGTTTGTATACCCAAGCACACAAGCACGTTTGCTTGTAGATGAAATTTAAATAGCTGTGTTTGTTTATTTTTAATTATTCCGCTGCATATTTCCTGATAATCTGTTTGATGTTAGTTTCGGTGTTTGTAACACTGAAAGTAACATCGGTTTACTGATACTTATTTCAACAAACATAGGTCCTATGAATTTACATTTGGCATCTAGAGCGGGTTACTTGACGTACTAAGTTTACTAATCCTTAGATTTGTAGGACTCCATGGATGCTGAAGGGAATCCTCGACCCTCTAACCTCAATGGAGAGAATTCCTCATCCTTGAAGCAGAGGATGCGCTGGCACATTAAAAATATCGATGAAAGTGCGTGGAGATCCATCCTGGTTGGTTGGGAAAAACCACGTGCCACTGATGCTGAAGGCGATACCATTATCAAAAAGGAAGAAGACTGGACTGCTGATGAGATAACTCTATCTAACTGGAACTCCAAGACCATCAACACCCTTTGAGAATATGTTGACTCGAACTACTACAAGGTTATCAAAAAGTGTGAGTCGGCAAAAGATGCATGGGATTCATTGCAGATGGTGTGTGAAGGAACCCAAAGTGTGAAGAAATCAAGATTAATAATGTTAACTTCTACGTTTGAGTCGATGAGGATGGTTGAGAAAGAGTCCATCATGAACTATGCCATGAGACTTTCAGACATTGCAAACGAGTGCGGTGAACTTGGTGAAGATATAACCAACACACGCTTGGTGGGAAAACTGCTCAGATCCATCTCAAAGAAATTCAGCATTAAAGTGGTAGCCATAGAAGAATCCAAGGACACATATGATCTTGACTTCAATGCATTAGTAGGTTCCCTCAAGACTTTCGAGATGGAACACCTTGGTTCAATCTCAAAAGATAAAAATATTGCCCTAACCTCCGATGTTAATTCTGATGATGAAGACATTTATTGGAGAGAGCTACTCGATAAGCTTGATGCTACCACTCTTGGAGAAGATGAAGTGTCTCTTGTGTCTCAATGTTTCAACCGGTTCCTAGAGAATAAGAACAACATTGGAGGATCTAGTTCAAAATTCAAGTCAGAGACACCTACACCAAAATCGACAAGGCGTCCTCTTGCAAGGTTCCAATCCTCACCTCCGGAGTCCAAGATTTCCAGTTCCCAGAAGCCTCTCAATGAAGTTAAATGCCATGAGTGCAAAGGTTGGGGACATTATAAGAATGAATGCTCAAATACTCTGAGGAAAAAGAGTATGATTTCCAAAGAGTACAAAGAAGATGATAACTACCCTGACTCTCCCAAATTTGTTCCAGACCTATTTGCCAACATTGTGTGGGATGATGATATCCGTGTTGGTAACATCAAACCAACACCTATGTTTAAATGCAGAAGTTGAAGTTGACAAATATGAGAAGCTAAGTATTGAATATGATGAGCTATTTGCCAATTGGGTTAATCTAGTGCTCAAACTCAAGGCTCTTATGATCAAGATGGACAAACTGACTCATGAGAATGAGGATCAACGTGACACGATTGTCCGGTTGGAGTCTTCTCTGACAAGAAAAGATGCTAAGCTAGAACGCGTAAAGACTGAGTTGAAGAAAGTCCAAGAAACCATCAAAAACCTCAACAAGAGCAAAGCAAAGCTTGACGAAATTCTGGATGTGACATTTCCAGAACCCTCAAGACACGGAATTGATTACAAGCCTAATCAGCAAATGCCAGAATCGAAAGGAAGTTGACCAAATGCCACAAGAGGAGAATAAGACAATATGTGTGCCATCACTGTGGTGAACCAGGTCACATTCGATCCTTTTGCTGGAAAATTACTGGCGAGAGAAATCAGTTTCAGAGGACAAAGTTGTCTGTCGAGTCCCATGATAGTTTTCGTGTTACTAACACCAAAACCAACACCAGACCCAAACAAATATGGATGAAAAAGAATGAGATCAAATGTCACATGATCTATTCCTCTCTGAAGTCTCACATTCCTGGAGCTTGGTACTTCGATAGTGGATGCTCTAAACACATGACCGGCTCAGAAGATCTCCTTACGAATATTGTTAAATTTCAAGGAGGAAAAGTGAAGTATGGTGGAGGTGCTAATGGCCAGATCATTGTCTAAGGAACTCTTCATGTTCCTGTATTGCAAAGCTTGAGAACGTGTTACTTGTTGAAGGATTAACGACAAACTTGATAAGTATTAGTCAACTGTGTGATGGTGGT
Organism: Phtheirospermum japonicum; assembly: GCA_014905375.1. Classification (NCBI taxonomy): domain Eukaryota; kingdom Viridiplantae; phylum Streptophyta; class Magnoliopsida; order Lamiales; family Orobanchaceae; genus Phtheirospermum; species Phtheirospermum japonicum. The sequence goes on from BMAC01000039.1 coordinate 758,621, forward strand.
TCCAGTTCAGTCATGAAAAATGTGAATTCTATGACGAGAGAAAAAATTGCATCCTTACTGGTCAGAGGACCTCCGACAACTGCTACCAAATTAATGGCAACGTATTCTGCAAGTTGTCCTAACTGAGTGATGTCGAGGTGTGGCATCAAAAGTTCGGGCATGCCAATTACAAGATGTTGGAAAGATTGGCCAAGAAGAAAGTTGTGAATGGGTAACCTAATCTTAACACCAAGTTAATTTCAGTCTGCGAAGCATGTCAAAAGTGGAAGCAAATCAGGGTGCCACATCCAACTGTGCAAAGTCTCACCACATCAAATTATTTCAAACTTCTTCATATGGATCTTATGAGGCCACTTGAAGTAGAAAGTCTTGATGTTAAAAGGTACGTTCTTGTAATTGTGGATGATTTCTCTAGGTTTACATGGGTTGAGTTCTTAAAATAAAAATCTGAGACTTTTGAAGCGTTTAAAAAACTTGCAAAAAATCTGAGTGTTCGTTTTGATGTAAAAATAGATAGAATAAGATCCGATCATGGGAAAGAATTTGAAAATACTTCTTTTTCAAACTATTATTCTAAAACTGGTTTAACTCATGAATTTTCTTCACCCATCACCCCCCAACAAAATGGGATAGTCGAACATAAAATTAGGGCTCTTAATGAGATTACTAGGACTATGTTCATTTCAAATGTCATTGCTAAGAGATTTTGGGCTGAAGATATGAAGACTGCATGTCATATAATTAATACGGTGTATTTTAGACTAGGGTCTTGTGTTACTCCCTATGAATTATTGTTGGGAAAAAAACCAAATTTGAGATACTTTCATATTTTTTGGTGTATATGCTATGTGTTAAATGGTAGGAATCATCTTGCAAAACTTGACTCGAAAAGTGATAAGTGCATTTTCATGGGATACTCTCAAAATAGTCATGCATATAGATTGTTTAATCTCAGAACACGTAGCATGATTGAGTCAGTTAACATCAAGTTTGATGATTTGATTAGTGGTTTAAAACCTGCTGAGGATAATGATCTGGTCTATGATCAGAATCCTCAAGAAAATATCACGGTTGGTGTAGATGAAACTGTAGGTTTAGAAATTGAAGATGCAGGTGGTGACGGTTCTGATGACAGTCCACCAGAAGTAACACCAATCCAGACTGCTCCAGAATCTGATTCTGAATCAGATGAGGAAGATCCAGCTGAACCGATTGACTTATATCAGAGAGATATTCCCTCAAGAATTCAGAAGAATCATTCTACAGGCCAGATGGTTAGAGATCTTGATGAAAGAAGTACAAGGAAATGTCAAATAAGTTTTAAGAGATGGTTAGGTACGTTTGTTTGTCTACTAACTATTTTAAAATCCGAGAGTCTTTGTTTCTTTCCAAAACAGAGCCAAAGCGAGTGGAGGACACTCTTAAGGATGAGTTCTGGATCAAGGCCATGCAAGAGGAGCTGGATCAGTTTGCCAAGAATAACGTGTGGTCTTTAGTACCTCGTCCAAAATATTCACATGTCACAGGTACCAAGTGGGTCTTCAAGAACAAAACGAATGAAGCTGGAAATATAGTGAGAAACAAGGCACGGCTGGTTGCACAAGAGTACACACAAATTGAAGGTATTGATTTTGATAAGACTTTTGCTCTTGTTGCTCGCATTGAATCGGTAAGACTCTTACTTGCTGTTGCTTGTAATATGAAAATCTCTCTACATCAAATGGACATAAAAAGTGCTTTTTTTAATGGATTTCTAAGTGAAGAAGTTTATGCTGAGCAACCTAAAGGGTTTGTTGATCCTCACAAATTGGATTTTGTTTTAAAATTGAAAAAGGCTTTATATGGTTTAAAACAAGCTCCTAGAGCTTGATATGAAAGGTTGACTCAACACTTGCTGTTTTTAAGTTTTAGACGAGGAGAAGTTGATAAAACCTTATTTTTTCTTAGATCAAACAAGCACATTTTGATTGTCCAAATATATGTAGATAACATAATTTTTGGATCTAAAAATGGGAAGATGGTGAGTGATTTTATCACAAAGATGTCTGATACGTTTGAAATAAGCATGTAAGGTAATCTCTCTTATTTTTTGGGTTTTGAAATTAAACAGTTGAATGACGATATTTTTCTCTCTCAGTCTAAGTATGCTAAATATTTGGTTAAGAAGTTTGGACTAGAGAATGAAACACATAAGAAAACACCGTTAGGAAAAACCATGAAACTGTCTAGAGATGATGTTGGTATCAGTGTTGATAACACCTTGTATAGGATCATGATAGGGAGCCTCTTGTACTTAACTATGAGTAGGCTTGATATAATGTACAGTGTGTGTTTGTGTGTTAGATTTCAAACAAATCCTAAAGAGTCACACTTGAAAGCGGTTAAACGTATTATTAGGTATGTAGCTGGTACCACTGATTTAGGTGTTTGGTATACAAAAGAAACATGTACTGAACTTGTGGGATATACGGACTTGGATTGGGCTGGAGATGTTGTGGATAGAAAAAGTACTACAGAGGGTTGTTTTTTCTTGGGAAACAATCTTATCTTGTGGTATAGTAAAAAGCAAAATTGTATTTCTCTTTCTACAGCTGAAGCTGAGTATATTGCAGTTGGAAGTGCTTGTACATGGTTATTGTGGATGAACCAAATGATAGAGTACTTAGGTCTACATAGTAGAATTTTGAATGTGCTCTGTGATAATTCCAGTGCCATTGATATCTCAAAAAATCCGGTCGCTCTCGAATCAAACACATTGACATAAGGTACCACTTTATTCGAGACTTGGTTGAGAGGGAGATAGTTAGTCTTGAGCATATAGAAACAGACAATCAACTTGGTGACATCTTCACAAAGACATTAGATTTAGAGACCTTCTCTCGTTTGAGAATAGATCTCGGTATGTGCATTGTTTAAGTCAGTGTTAGTTTTGATGTCATGACACCTAAAACTGTCATCAGTCATGACATCTGTATATTTTTGCATGCATTTTTTATTTTATTTATCATACATATCCTAAATGCATTGGGTTTGATTAATGTGCAGAAAAATCATGTGTTGTAATAAAAATGGTGACAAAAAGACTAATCTCTTCAAGTAGGTGATTGTAGAACTTTCCCGTAGAAACTAGATTTCTCCCAGGTCCAAAAACAAAGGTTGTTAAAAGCAATGGCTGAAGATAAAATAATTTTTCTTCAAATCTTTAAAAAAAGGTGAAGAAAGTATGGATTAAAAAGATCCAATATTTAATTTTCAGCCTCTTGAGTGATTTTGACATAGTCATTAACTTGGGTTAAGTGGTCTGTTTTCATTGACTTCACTAAAGCAGTGTTAGTTATAATGTCATCTTATAAAAAGCAACACTGGTCTTGTCACCTAAATCAATTACTGTGTATTTTCTCTTTTTAGGTCATGATTTTTAAGAATCAATTAGGACATTCGTACTTTGAGAAGATGTTGTTTTGCTGTGTGTTCTATTACTTGTGCTTGTGTCTTTCCTGAATTCTCTTAATTTTATTTTAAATCTTGCTAACCAAGTGTTTCGGTGGTGTTAAAATCGGAGGACTGGACAGGTAATAAGGGGTTGATCTGGTGAGTGAAAAATTATTTTGCAAAGGATTTGTTCAACTATGATGATGATTTTAATAATCCAGCTCTACTTCGATTTACTAAGTAGTTGAGGATTGTGATTTTTATTTTCCAAAATTAATGAGAAAGTGGTTTTCTGGATTAAGAACTTGTGACTTTTTTTAGGAGGAGTGGGTTTATTGAGTTTATTTTGGAAAGAATATTTTGGGGTATAAAATAGGATATTGGATTAAATTAGGGAGCAATTTTTTCCTTCTTTCTCTCTCCCTGCAACGGTCCTTTTTTTCAGAATAAAAGGTTGGGAGTTTTACTATCTTCCCTATTCTCCCTCGATTCACCTGCAAATTTTCTCTCAAATTTCCCCTCATACTCCGACGGCTATTATTTTCTCTCTCGATTTTTGTTTTGCTTCTGTGTGTTTTGTTGGAAATTATTTGCATAATGTCAAAACCCTCACCAAGCAAAAGCTGTGAGCTTCCCACCGGCGTGCGCCGCTCAAATGATGAACAGGTTCTGGTGACTCTGCCGACTTACACCGCACAAGACATCCATGTGGAGATGGGTGGTAATGTGTCACTGAACCCATCACCAGTTCCCCCTACTACCACCAATCCACCGCCGGTCAATTCTGAAGAACTGATTCCCATCGCCACTGCCGCCGACGCAATTCCGGTTGCACAGCTTGCCCCGGGAAAGATGGGCAACAAAATTTACGTAGACAATCCCCCCAATCTGCCTTTAATTGCAGAGATTTTTGGCCGCGTTAGGAGTCCGACCTTGAAAAGGTCACGGAGACTGCGAAACATTCCCCCAGGCGTGGTTCCGGCGGCTACACCGAAGAGTAAAGCTGGTGCATGACATCATGTGCCAATTAAGCACATGAACATGGTCGAGGACTTCACAGTTATGACGGACTCCAATGATGAGGATTTTGTGCCATCTGCACCAGTTACCATGTCGCCGACCACTCCAAGATTGGCAAAGTCAGCAACTCCTCGCCGGAAAGAGACTGTCCGCTTGGCTAACAAGAAGAACCCACCGGCGTCAATTAAAGTCTCTCCAGGGTCATCTGAAACTGAATATTCGATTCTCCCGTACGAGATTCTTGATTTTTTCACTGGAGAGGTTGAAAGTTCCTCCAGATACGTTGTTGCCGATCCCCCTCTCACTCCTGCTCATATGGCTCAACCTATGCCTGAGCTTGAACTCTTCGACTATTCGCCTGACTCTGACGATGATTTTCCCCTTCGTGATCCTTTGTGTTCTTTGAGGAGAGCAAGAAAGAAGTCCAGATTTGCTGATGTTTAGTCCGCCAATGTTGGTTCTGGTGAAGTGTCACCGAAACTAAAACCCCCTATAGTCAGTCCTGTCTCATCTTCTAGCTCCGGATTTCTTAATGTTGGTGCCCTTGAACAAGCTCGCCCGCATCTGATCAGGTGTCTGATGAGTTTGATGAAGTTGCTGTTCATGGTGTTGAAATCGAGGACATGGTGCCTGTGTCATCAAAGTTCCTGACTGTGGAGGCTGAAGAGCTGTTTGATGGCTATCAAACTCGAGGGATGATTGTTGAGCGTCGTGTTCCTGTTGATGTTTTTGAGAAGTAGAATTTGATTGCCTAGTTTAGGTAACGAGGTATGTACTCCACCGTCTCTACAACTATGTCATTTGTTCAAAGCGCTGCGCTCGAGTTTTATGAAAATCTATTGCCATCTGTTATTGATCACAAGCCTGTTAACTATGTAAAAGATTTTATGCGTGGGAGGGTGTTTTCTTTTACTCCTGCCTGGAGTAATGATCTGTTTGGCACTGAGGACTACCATGGTGACTCCACGGTGGATGATATGAATGAGGTGGTTGCCTTTTGGTCTGGTGGGTTGACGAGTGAATGGCATGAGCAATTGTCAGTTACTCGCCTGTTTTCTCTTTATTCGGTGTTGCATAAGGTGGCGGTTTACAATTGGGTTACCACTAAGAACGCCACTATTGTCACTCGACCTCAGGTGTTTTTTTTATACAAGCTTGGCCACGAGATTAATTCAACTTTAGCCAACATGTATTTGATGTTGTCACAAGATTTGCTACTATAAAGGCCGCATCCTCCTTCTGTTTTCCGTCTCTTATTTACAACTTATTGGAAAATCAAGGATTTCAACCTAGCGGAGAGGATGTGTTCACTGAGGAGCCTGAATGGTTCTCTTTGTGTGGTCAGTACATGGTTGGAGCACGCATCATTGATCTCCCTTAGCAAGCACCTCCTCGAGCTGGTGGGATTTCAGGTGACAAATCTGGTGTTACTAACACCGGTTCCAACATGGGATTTTTCTCTACACCGGTTGTACGGGCCCAGATTACCTTGATTGATAATGAGATTTCCCAGTTGCAGGCGCTTAGAGGTTCGTTCATGGAGGCCCTTTTGCTTTTCGAACAAAAAGGGGGAGATGGTGAAAATGCTGACGCTGTTTAGGATGAAGCAAGTGATGCTGATAGTGCTGCTGCCGAAGTGTTGGCAAGCCTAGCTAAGGAAAACAAGAGGAAGAATATTCGGCCCAAAAATAGGAAAATTGAAGAGGATGAAGAAGCTGCCGAGAAAGAGGAAAGCTAAAGATGATGGAATGACTTCTCGCCGGTCTAAGAGGATGCGTAGTCATTAATTTTTTATGCTTGTTTTAATGTTTGTTTTGTGTCTGCTAAACAATTTTTATTATGGTTTTTATTTTATTACAATGGTTATTTGTTTAGGGGGAGTTTTCTATTTTGTTTGAACATTTTGATGCGTCGTAGTATTTTGTCCAGAAAGGCAAAAGGGGGAGATTGTTGAAAATTTTATTCTTGGCAATAATTCTTTTTTTAGTTGTTTGCCTTTTTTGGCCTCAAAATAAATTATGACTCTAGATTTTGTTTCCTAGATTGTGTCTAGGACTTTATTTAGTTTTCTAGATTATGTTTGGGATTTGTTTTACTTGTTTACAAAGTTTAGGACTCTAGGTTTTGTCTATTTAATACAAGAAAAGGACGAGACTTGAGACATGCTTTTACACACGACTTTTGTAAGAAAAGGACGCGGCAAGAAGACGACACAAGCATCGCAAGAAGAATACAAGAAAGGAACAATACTTGAAGCCATCCGAATTACTTAGATCTTTAAAGTTGCGTGACCAACCGATAAGATCATCCTTCAAGGTTGTAGAATTAGAAGGTCTATGGATATAAGAATAATTCTCAGATTCACGATGTTGTTAATCAATGTTACCAACATCAGTTAACAACATCYACCAGAGTAAATTGAATTTATGCAGCGGAATTTAAAATATGAGAACACGATTAAACAAATTCAGTTCACAAGTAAACACTTGTGAACTTGGGTGTACAAACCCGAAAACTATATTACTTTCACTTCACGTTCAATACAAAATATAAAGTAATATATGAAAACTAAATATCAAGAAACTTGATACTAAATACTTGTTGCCGGAATGGCAAGATCTTCTCCGTTGGTCACGCAACTTCAAAGATCTTGTTTATCACAATCGTTGGCTCCAAGTAATTTTCTTCTTCGCGTTCTTCTTCATCTCTTGTGCGTCTTGCGTCAAATCTTGCGTCTTCAAGAAAATCCGTGCGTAAAAAAAATATCTCTCCAAGTATTAGGAATTCTTGTGTCTTAAATAGACAACCTAGAATCCTAAACTTGGTAAATTCCTAAAAACAAATCCTAAACACAATCTAGGAATAATTAAAGTCTTGTGCATGAACTAGGAAACATAATATTGTCCTAAATCTAGTTTCCTAACTTATTTTGTGCCCAAGAAAGGCAAATAACAAAATAGGAATTATTGCCAAGAATAAGTTCCTCAACAATCTCCCCCTTTTGCCTTTCTGGACAAAATACCCAAGACGCAAACACAAATGAAAATAAAAATACTAACTCCCCCTAAGATAGAAAACTCCCCCTAAACAAAACACCCAATGTTGTTAAAATTCAAACCAACATTACATACCAACATTGTTCAAAAACTTATCAAAACAGACTAAACAAGGAACTTATTGACCTCGAACCCTCTTCAAACGACAAGGGGATGTCGAAGTTCCTTCACCCTTTTCCTTCCTCTTCCTCTTCCTCTTCTGCATTCGCATCATTTTCCTCAAAGCCTTATCGCGAGCGCGAATACGTTTCCTCCTCTTTTCCTGAGCAAGGCTCGCCAAGGCTTCGGCAGCAACAGCATTGTCATCTTCATTCTCGGCAACATCTTCTTCAACAGCATTATTGTCTCCCCCTATGTCCGCGTCAACTTCTTCTCCCCCTTTTTGACCTGAAAGAGAAAGGGCCTCCAAAAGTGAGCAACGAAGCGCTTGTAGCTTAGAAACCTGCAAATCAATGGAAGCAACATGCGCACGCAGGAGCTGCGCAGAAATGCGGACCATGTTGGGATCGTCCCTCCCAACATTACTATCAACATCAGCAGGAACAGGAGCCTGCCAAGGCAAATCGATCACCCTAGCACCAGTACTATGTTGGCCCCGAAAAACAAACCAATCCGCATCACCAGTGAGCACATCCTCTGGAAGAAGCGTCAAACCTTGGTTCTTCAACAGGCTGAAAATAAGAGAGGGAAAACACAACGAGGCAGCAGACCTTGATGTGGCAAACTTAGTAACAATATCAAAAACATGATGCCTGAAACTGAACTTAATACCCTTCCCAAGCTTGAACAAAAACTGGGCCTGAGGTCGAGTAACACACGTAGTGTTCTTGGAAGGGACCCAGTTGCAAATAGCCACTTTGTGCATAATGGAATAAAGAGACGAGAACCTAGAGCTCGGCAACTGCTCAAACCAAGAATGCACCATACCACCAGAAAGAAAAGAAACAACCTCATCCATATCATCCACAACAAAATCACCCCGATGTGAAGTGGTGCCAAATAAATCATCAATTAAGTCAGGGGTGAAGGCAAACACTCTACCACGCACAAATACTTTCCCATAGTTCACAGAGTGCAAATCAACGATAGAAGGTAACAAATTTGCATAAAACTCTAGAACAATATCCCGGACAAACGGTGCGGCAGTGGAAACTGTGGAATACATACCTTGAAACTGGAGGTAAGCTATCAGATTGTGGGGCTCAAACAATTCAACAGGAACTCGACGCTCAGCAATCATGTGGCGAGATTGATATGTAGAAAACAACTCGGCAGCCTCAGCAGAAAGAAACTTCTCTGAAAATGGCACCATGTCCTCAAGTTCAGTAACCGGAGTAGAAATACCTGAAGAGGACTGAGAGTGGGCACAAGCATCGGAAGTGGTTGGAGGGGAAGTATGAGATGCAAGGGGAACAGAGGCAGTGCGGGAGGACGAAACAGACTGCGAGCGACGTGATGTTGGTAAGGGACTACCAACAGGACTAGCAACATCGTTCGTTGCAGCAGCCATCTTTTTCTTCTTGTCCTCTTTGCATGCAACAAAAACATCTTTCAAGGGTACATCAAATGATGAGTTAGGAGAATATTCGAAAAGACCTGTATCAAACTCAGGTGTAGCAGCACGAACTGGAGACGGCGGGGGAATAGCGGCAGGCGGCTTGGCGGAACTGGTAACTTCGCCGGTGATAAAATCTAGCACAGTATATGGAGGGGAGGAATACTCAGTCGCAGAGGACTTAGGAGAGACTTTGACCTCTGGCTGACCCGATCTCCTGTCGGCTTTGCGCACAAGGTGTTTGCGGCGAGTAAACTTCTTTGCCGGCAAACTCTGGGTAGAAGACGGCGGCGGTACATACCCTTCAACCGGAGCAACAGGTAAAAAATCTTCATCATCTGCGTTAGAATCCACAATCACATCCTCCTGGAGGTTCATGTGTTCGATAGGCACGTGGCGACGCGGCCCTGCCTTGCTCTTTGGGACCGCGGGCAGCACAACGTCGGGCGGTATGTTGCGCAAGCGCCTAGACCGCTTCAAAGTTGGGTTTCCCACACGGGCAAAGGTCTCAGCCACAAAAGTTAAATCTGGGGGATTATCGACGTCAATTTCGTTCCCGGGCTGTCCAGGGAACACTTGAGTAACCAGCGTGGCATCGACCGGCGATGGAACAAGCACGGCAGTGAGAAAAATAGGCGTAGGCGATTGTGGCGGGGATGTTGATAGTGGTGGGTTTGAAGAACTACCACCACCAATCTCCACACAAATATCAAGGCCACCAATTTTTGGAAACGGCAGCGGGACCTGGTCGCCGGAGCGGTGAACCTCTTCTGGCAGTTCCAGGACAGACGGCGGTGGAGAACTAGACATCCTGCAAAATTTCTCAAACACACACAACCAAGGGACAAAATAATCGAGAGAATTTGAGAGGAGTAAGGATTCTTAGAGTTTTAATCTGAAAGGGTTTGCAATTGTGAGCCAACGGTAAAAAGCAAATCAGCTTTTTATAATTCCAAAAAGTGATCGTTGCACACAAGGAGAGAGAAGGTAAGAAAAATACCCAAAAAAAAAAAAAAACACCGTCCGATTTTTGTCTTTTAAAAACACAATTTTTGTTTCCATATAAAAGGTGGTCACTCCTCCTAGAATTAGGCTACGTGAACACCAC
>BMAC01000039.1:787319-826072 GCA_014905375.1 Phtheirospermum japonicum
TGGCGAAGTGATGCTTACTATTTGCGCATTTATATGGTTGAGTCGATTTTTGTGTCTTTTGTGTCTCGATTACATGTTGAACAACTCCACGTGCTTGGAAGTTTGAATAGTTTACTTGTCGAGGTTTTTGCATGTTTATGGCCTCTTGTGTGAGGGGTTGAATTTTTTGTGCTTCGTCCAAAACCCGCCTATATATATATATAATCAACATTTTCTCGTGAAAAGATTGCAAAGCTCTAAAAGCTCTTTTGATTTTGCTCCCAAATTCGGTGCAAACTAGTGAGTAGCCTTGTGTGATTTATCGGCTTGCTTGCATTTTTATGGAAATTGCATTGAGGAGGTTTGATTTTGCTCGTACATGATTGAATTCGAAAATGACCTCGAGGCACATATATCACCCTTGTTCCGGCCATATCCATATATGTAAGCTACTTAAAAATCCCAAATGAGCCCCCTTGAGCCTTTATCCCGTTTCTTGTTAGCCGAGCTCGATTTTAGCTCTTGTATCTTTGCAATTGTGAGGTGAGAGAGTGTGTTGTTAGTTGACGAGAAATGTGAGGGAAATCGATTGTGGGTTTTGAGTTTTGAGTTGCTTATACAAAAAAAAAAAGAAAAAAAAAAAAGAAATAATATCCAACACAAATCACAAAAAGTGATAAAGCGTGCGTTCAAGTAAAAGCCTACTTCAAAAAGGCTAAGTTTAGTAAAAAGAAGCAAATTTAAAAAGCTTCTAAGTGTTGAGAAATAAAAGTCGGGAAAGTGAGTGTACGAAAGGGTTTCGAATGAAAAGTTTGGTAAATTGGGAAGGGTGAAGCGACCATAAGCTTCGGGTTTTATAAATTAGGATTTTGTGTGTTATTGATCGCGTTTGATCGTGTGTTAGCCACTATATCCAAAAACTACATACCTTACCAAAGAGCCAACATTACAACCCAAAAATAAAGACCTCTATCGATTCTTGTTTGATCATGTACTATGAGCAATTTTGAGCGTCCAATTTGTGAAATCTTGACAAGGTGCATGTATTGACCGACTTGAGCGTAAACACGTCCTATATACACTTGAGCGAATTGAGCGAACACCCTCGAAAATCCCTTTGAGAGGAAGTCATCGATTTGGCTTGCATTTGAGAAAGAGTAATACGAGCAATGCTTGACGATAGCGAGTTTATGTTGATACTATCATCATATTAATAAGGATAAGCACAAGGATTTTTCTTTTTACACAATGTTCATTGCATGTGCACTCTCGATTCTTTTCGTTGTTCGAGGACGAACAAACCGATAAGTGTGGGGTAGTTGTTTTGCATGTAATTGTTGTGTTTTTCTTCGTGTTTTTAGATAGGTTTTTATATTGATTTTAGTAGTTTTGAGTCGTTTTTCGTTAGTTTTTAGGTCGTTTTTCTTGTTTTATTTATTTTTCATGTTTCTTGCTTGATTTTATATTTTAATTTGGTTGAATTGGTTCAATTACCTTGAGGTTTGGTGAAATTCTTGGGTTTTTATATTTAAAATTTCTATTTTTACCAAGGGGAAATTAAGGACAAAAATTCAAGCCAAGAGAGCCAGCTGCCAAAACCAAAATGCTCCAAACGCCAAACTTCTGGAATGGTGGCCGTGGCTCGCCGAAGCTTGCCCAAAACTTGTGCCCTTTGCTTTATTTGAGTTTTTAAGCATTGTTGTACCTTGTGCTTGCATGCTTGTACTCGGTGAAACATTGCATTTTCTTGCTTATTTTCATTATTGCTTTGCATTTTTATTTGAGGCATACGACGAGGCATCCTACCCACTTGCATTTCAATTTCTAGTCTAGTTAGCTATTTAATTGCTTTATTTTCCTTTTTATTTTATTTTTCAAGCTTGAAACACATTGATTCTCTCAATCAAATCGAATTCCGATAATACCAAGCCATGAACCCGTTGATTTATTTCAACACCACGAAAACTACAACTTCAGTAACTAATCAAGGGTAGTTAGAGAAAATTAGTAAAGGGCAAAAATGTAAGAGCTGGTCCTATTGTATAAAGGAACCAAGACATAATGAATAAAATATATTAGGTTTATTTTCTATTATTCAACATGGTATCAGTAGTCAGAGTTTCTTTTTTTTCTCTCTCCCTAAAATAACCGTCTCAAAGATTTTCAGCCCTTCTTCAATGGCGTCACCGTTCCCTTCCCCCTTACCTACCTTCAGTCCAGTTAACCTAAAACTAAATCGCCAAAATTACTCCTATTGGCGAGCTCAAATCCTATCTAACGTCACAGCGCATGGCTTTGAAGGAATTTTACTTGGCACTTCTCGATTTCCGGCCCAATTTCTGTCTGGATCGTCTGCTTCTGTGGCTGGTGAATCGAATCCCGACTATGTCTTGTGGAATCTCCGTGATCAATTTCTCATTAGCTGGCTGCTTTCATCAATTTCAAAATCGATGCTAGGGCACGTCTCTCGTTGCACTCATGCCTCTCAAATCTGGTCTGTTCTCGAAACACTCTTTCAAGGTTAATCTAAAGCTCGAATTATGAATCTACGATTTCAATTGCAAGTTACGAAGAAGGGAGATTCGTCGATTGATGAATATTTTCTCAAAATGCAAAATATTGCGGATCAATTAATTGCGGCTGGGCGGGATGTTTCTGATGATGATCTTGTGTTGTATATCCTAAGTGGTTTGGGTTCTGAATTTGAAGTTGTTATTGTGAATTTAACTAGTCGAATTGGTAGTGTCAGTTTGTCAGAAGCTCAATTTGCACTTCAATCACATGAGATGCGTCTTCAGCAAATTACCAGTACTCAATTTGCTAGTAATGCACCAAAAATATCAATCCCGTCTGCAAATTTTTCAATGCAATCCTCTGGTAATTTTGTTGGTCAAAGGCAGTTTGGATCTGGTAATTTTCAGTCTTGAGGTGGTAACAACTCTAGGGGATGTGGTCGTGGTAGGTTTGGAAATCATAATCGTCTTGCTTGTCAAATTTGTGGTAAAACTAATCATATAGCCTCCAAGTGCTTCAAGAGATTTGACACAAATTTTCAAGGGATTAATCTAAGCTCAGTACAGGCTCATTATGCTGCTATACAGGGTGCTCAATCTAATTTTGGCTGTGATATTAATTCCTCAGGACAAATGTCTGCTACAGGTTATGGAAATAGTGGTTTTGTGCAGCCACAAACTCCTTTATTCTCTGCATTCCCTCAAACTGAGCAATTTATCCAATGCATTCCAAAAGTGAAGCTCTATCAATTTTTAAACATTTTTCCATCTTTGTTGAAAGACAGTTCAACTGCAAAATAAAATCTTTTCAATCTGATTTTAGTGGTGAATATAGACCTATTTCCACTCTACTCACCTCACAAGGAATTCAGGTTAGGCACCCCTGCCCTCACACACATCATCAAAATGGTCTTCTTGAAAGAAAACATCAACACATAGTAGATATGGGGCTTACTCTCCTAGCAAATGCCTTATTGCCATACAATTTTTGGTGGGATTCTTTTGTTACATCTTTTTACATCATAAATAGATTACCTTCTCCTACTCTGTTAAATATATCCCCTTTTCAAAAACTCTATAATAACACTCCTGACTATAATTTTCAAAAAAAAATTTGGTTGCTCTTGTTTTCCCTATCTCAAACCATATAACAACACAAAGATGCAATTTAGATCTTCAAAATGTGTGTTTCTTGGATATAGTCCATTTCATAAAGGCTATAGATGTCTCCATCCTAGTGGCAGAGTCTACATTTCCAAGGCAGTCAGCTTTAATGAACTTGAATTTCCCTACCCTTCTCTCTTTTCCTCAATCACTCCAGGTCCTACTTCAACCAATACCTCATCATCCCCTTCCATCCCAATCTCCATTTATCCAAATACACAGTCTAACACACAAACTCTCTCTTCAACCTCATCTCCTCACAATTCAGTCCCAATACACTCTCAGCTCCAGAACCCTACCATCTCTCCAGTCTCCTCTGTACCACAGAATACTAATAATTCTCCACATTCATCCTCCACACATTCTTTTCAGCAACCTTTTCCACCTGCTCCTTCTCACTCCATGATTATCAGGTCCAAGCATGGTATTTTCAAACCCAAGACTTACACTGATCACATTAATTCATCCAAAATCATTGAACTATTGTCTGTCACTGAAGCTCTTTCTCATCAACATTGGAGACAAGCTATGAATGCTGAATTCAATGCCTTACTTCTTAGTCACACCTGGGATCTGGTACCCTATGATTCAAGGATGCAACTGGTTGATCATAAATGGGTGTTTAGAGTTAAGTACAGGGTTGATGGAGAGGTGGATAGATGCAAGGCCAGACTTGTGGCAAAGGGCTTTCAACAACAAGCAGGAACTGATTATTTTGACACATTTAGCCCTATTGTAAAACTAGTTACTATCAGACTCCTATTCAGTATTGCACTCTCTAGGAGCTGGGAAATATAGCAAGTAGACATCAATAATGCATTTCTTCATGACAATTTACAGGAAACAGTTTATATGACACAACCTCAAGGGTTTGTGCACTCTGCTCTTCCAAATCATGTGTGCAAGCTGAACAAAGCCATTTATGGCTTAAAACAGGCCCCAAAATCTTGGAATGATACTCTTAAAAGGTCCATCGTAGACCAAGGTTTTAAGGTATCTGCTTCTGACTCTTCTCTTTTCTACAGAAGAAAGGCTGATAAGCTACTGTTGGTTGTTGTTTATGTAGATGATATTTTACTGGGGGGTGATGATTTTTCTGAGGTGCAGCAGGTTATCCACTTGCTGGACAAAACTTTTTCCTTGAAAAATATGGGTAGGGTCAGCTATTTATTGGGGTTAGAAGCTCATTATGAGTCTGATGGTATTTTGCTCAACCAAACTAAATATATTCATGATCTGCTTCTGAAAACCAAAATGAGTCAGTCTAAACCTTGTCCCAGCCCTTACAATAGTTCTCAGAAATTATTCCTAAATGGCAGTGCTCCTTTTTCCAATCACACGCTATATAGGAGCACAGTTGGTGCAATGCAATACCTAACAATGACTAGGCCAGACATTTCTTATATTGTAAATAATCTTAGTCAGTTTCTTCATGCTTCTACAATCTATCATTGGATAGCTGTGAAAAGAGTGCTGCGCTATCTCAAAGGTACCCCTAGTCTGGGATTTCTTTTTAAAGCTACACCCACAGTCACACTACAGGCCTTTTCGGATGCGGATTGGGCCAGTTCAGATGATGACAGACGTTCTACAAGTGGTTTTTGTGGTTTTCTTGGCCCAAACTTACTGTCTTGTAGTTCCAAAAAGCGGAATGTTGTTGCACGAAGTAGCACAGAGTCAGAATATTGAGCCTTGGCATCTGCAACAGCTGAAATACTCTGGATAAAAGCTATTCTTCTAGAGCAAGGCTATGTAGCTAATTCGTCACCGGTTCTGTGGTGAGATAATATTGGGGCGATTTCTTTGGCCTCTAATCCAGTGTTCCATGCGCGAACAAAGCATATTGAAGTGGATGTTCATTTTATTAGGAAAAAAGTCCATCAACAACAAATTGATATTCGTCATATTACTTCTAATGATCAACTTGCCGATGCCCTCACAAAGTCAGTAGTTGTTGCTCGTTTTCAATCTCTTTGTTCAAAATTTAGTCTTTGTAATCCTAATGGTTTAGTTTGAAACAGGGGTGTATTGAACTATATATTAAAACAGTCAATAATTAGTTGTAACTAATCAAGGGTAGTTAGAAAAAATTAGCAAAGGGCAAAAATGTAAGAGCTGGTCCTATTGTATAAAGGAACCAAAGCATAATGAATAAAATATATTGGGTTTACTTTCTATTATTCAACATTCTAAATGTTAGGACAATAGAATTAAAGTTTCTTATTAATATTTTTATTTTTTTAGCTCACAAGGATTTGTCAATTTGGACTGAGTCTGAAGTAGGAGCTCTGTTTGCAGGAAATAAAGAGGTTATGCAGTGTTGCTGCTGACAGGTTCTAATATAGAGGCACATCAGGGCACACCCCTTCAATGTGAAAGCATCGAGTTTGTTCGGTTTCTGTTATGTCGTGTTGCTAATGTAAGCAAACCCAACTCTGAGTCGCATCTTTCGATATTATTTATAAAATCATTTGATGTTTATTTCTATTTTACAAGTTTCGTTCAATATATATATGTAAAATACTTTTTAACAACGCACTAATCTCGAGAGGTTGTTTTCGATGTAACATAGGAGGTATTTATAATTTTAAATGATGCTTGGGTTTAGCACAACATATATTATCGTACAATCTAAATATAATGAAGTTGCCACATATTTTGGTGTATTGAATAATGTAAATACAGTTTTGGAACCTTATGTTTCTTAAAACTTCATTGATGGACTTTCACATTTTTTCCAAATATTTTTTCTCCACTTTCTGCTTCCCCTCGTATAGGAGCAATTTTATGCTGTTCAAATGAATTGCTGGAGCTGTTGCTCAAGGTTATTAAAAGATCTGTTATAGAAACCTCACTTTCTAGAAGGGTTTCATTAAATCCGTTCTGAAATAATATTTTTCTAGAATGAGACTTTTGGGACACATGTCTTAGCAATATTTTATTGTTCATCCACACTGATCGACATGAGTTTGTTGAAATGAAAATTTGCGAAAAATTGTCATGACAAGTCGTGCCTATTAATATTTGAGTTTTAAGAACGGTAAAAGTTGTTACTATAGCAATAACGACTTTTGTGGGAGGACATGCCGTGACTATAGATCAAAAACAATGAAAACAGCATATATAGGGACGACTTTTGTCCTTCCTACTAAACTCAGTTCTTGTAGTGATAATCGACAAGAAATAATCGCATGAAATACCAATAATAGAATATGGAGATCATGCCAGATAATGTATGTTGAAAAGCATAATAATAATAATAGATTTCTAATGACAAGGAATTAAGATCACTGTCAAGATATATCTTTGTTAACATTTTTTCCTTTTTTTTGGGAGAGTAAAACCAAATTTGAGGCGAATGTCCCAAACATTTTCGAGTCTCAAAACATTAATTGATTCACTATCTAGAGCTACGTGCAATAATATTGTACATCTGGATAATCTCCATTTTCATGGAATACTATATAGTCTATACTCTAAAACCTCTTTCGAAATATCAGCACTAGCTTGAAACTAGAAATACACCAAGCCTTTTTTCTTTGTTCTAAACAAAGCTTAATCGCAGATCCAACGTGGGGTGATCCATTTCGTGAGCGCCAAAATTGTAGGGGAAGGACGCGTTTTCCTTGCAATTATCAGTGAATAGCCTTAGCTTCTCCGAATGGGCTTCGTTTAGAGAGTTCAGTGGAAAGAGTTGGAGCGTCTCGATCACTCTTTCTGGCTCCGGAACTTGATTCATGTCATGCCCAAATTCTGTGAAGATTATTAAGACAAATATATATATATATATATATATATATATATATTAGAGTCGTTCGTTACATTTTATTTACATAAATATATATATATAGAATTTGGTTAATAATTATTTCGAAGAAATCAAAGTTTTCATAAAATAAATAATTATTTAGAATAGACTCGTAGAGAGTTTATATTAAACTATATACTTGAAAGCACTATAGAAGAAATTAAACTACCAAGAAAACATGAAAGGAATAAAAATTAAAAAAAAAAAAAAAAAAAGAGTTACGTTTAGTTGATGTGACTCTGGCGGTGGAGTTTGTATTGGGTTGTTCATCCACCAAAACCCTGCGGCGTTTTTGTCTCTCTCTGGCCTTATGGTTTTGGAACCAATAGAAAACGTTTTTGCTCTCAATCTTACCATAAAAGCTCAACTGTGAAGATATCTTTTGAATCTGATCCGTACTGGGAGTTCTGAGACCAGACCTGAACAGCTCTGTCAGGACTTGAACCTGTTCGCTCGTCGGGTTCCACCGCCCGCACTTTGCCCCCGCGCGTGACGCCCTCATGCAATACCCTGTCGATGAGTATTCATCCATACTACACTTTTGTTTTGTTTGATTTCAAGTGTGAAAGAATGAGTTGTGTGGTTATTTATAGCAACTTGGACAGGTTCAATCAAGAATAGTGTTAGGTTTGGTTTTATTTTATGTGTGTTGTGGGACCTACTGGACTGTAGTTAAATGTCTGAAGTTTGGTTCCATAGTATTGTTTTGAGGGATTGAGGGGGATTGATTATTTAATTAGCCTGGTTTTTTGTGTGAAGATAGACATGCACAAAAGCTGCCACCGTTCAAAGTTTTGGGGCCGCGAGCAGACAAAGGTTTGAGTCGTCATAAAAAATTACGGCTTTCAAAATCAGTTCAAGAAAGCTAACACCTCTCTCTTGATTTATTTGGATTTTTTTAAGGCCTTGTTTACTTTCCTTCGAGTACAACAAAACAAAACAAAACGGTGACCTGATATCAGAAATTCAGGTTTGGTGGATCTTAGTGTGCATCCGTTGGGCTAATTGAAAATTATTCTCATAACTAATTATGATGCTTTAATAATTGTATCTATTAATTATTGTTAGATTGTGGAGGTTGAAATATTGTACATCCAAGCTCTTATTTGAATTTTTTAGAGGTATTTTAGGGAATCGCGTAAAATTATAACTAGAGTTTTCTTATTATAAATAGTCTAGTTATGTAATTGTAATCCTATCTCTCAAAAATTATTATAGTACAAACTCCTGGTTTGACAGCGCTCCCAGACGTAGTCAGAATCTCTCTCTGACGAATTGGATAAACAATTTCTTGTGTCGTTTTTATTACTTCTCTTTTTCATCATATTACTTCTAATCCTAACAACTGGTAGATTCAGTGAGAATATGATGGGTGACGGAAAATCGCCAATTGAGAAGTTTGATGGAACAGATTATGGGTTTTGGAAGATGCAGATCGAGGATTACCTGTACGGTAAAGATCTATATCAACCCTGGGTGCGAAACCAGAGGCCATGAAAGAGGACAAATGAAAATTGTTGGACAAAAGGCGAAAACTAAGAAAGAGATGTTAGAGATGTTATCAGAGATGTACGAGAAGCCATCGACAGAAAACAAGGTTCATCTAATGCGACGTCTTTTCAACCTAAAGATGTCAAAGTGTACTGTAGTTGCCGATCATCTTAACGAGTTCAACATGATACAAGCCCAATTGATCTCGATTTATATTGATTTTGATGATGAGGTCCAAACCCTAATTTTGTTGTCCTCTTTACCAGAAAGTTGGAGCAAAACGGTTACCATTGTTAATGCTTCAGCGGGGAAAGAGAAGATAAAGTTTGATGAAGTTAGAGACCTGATTATTAGTGAAGAAATTCGCAGAAGAGAATCGGGAATAACTTCAGGGTCAGCTTTGAGTACAAAGAATAGAGGACGATCACAATCAAAGGGTAAACTTAATCGAGGTAGATCAAAATCAAGGGGCAGAAGCAAGTCAAGAAAGGATAAGAGTGAGATCAGGTGTTGGAATTGTGACGAGTTAGGTCACTACCAGAACCAGTGCAATCCACCATTGAAGAAGAGGATAACAAATCAGCTAACACAACAACAGAAGATATTGCAGATGCACTTATTTTGAGTGTGACATTAGAGTCGTGGGTTTTGGATTCAGGTGCATCGTTTCATTCTTGCAGTAGTGTTGAGGTCAGGGAACAGTATACGTCTGTCAATTTTGGGGAGGTTTACCTTGCTGATGATGAGCCTCTAAAAATTGTGGGAAAAGGTGATGTTCAGATCAATACTCCAAATGTATTGTATTGCAGTTGCGTAATGTGAGACACATTCCTGGTTTGAGGAGAAATCTACTTTCAGTAGGGAAGTTGGATGACGAAGGTTATGTTGTGACCTTTGGCTGTAGTAACTGGAAGATAACCAAAGGAGCCATAGTGATGGCTCGAGGAAAGAAGGAGAGTACGTTGTATATGACAACTAGTACCAAAGATTGCATTGTTATTGCATAGAAAAATAATGATGCGGGTTTATGGCATTGTCGACTTGGCCACAGAGTGAAAAGGGGATGAAAGAACTGTGTTCGAAAGGGTAAGCTACCAGGCCTCAAGACAATTGATGTCGGTTTGTGTGAGGATTGTGTCATCGGTAAACAGAAAGGGTGAGTTTTTTGAAAGGTGGCAGAACCTTAAAGAAACAGAAGTTAGAGTTGGTACACAGTGACTTATGGGGACCAGCGCCAGTAACATTCGTTGGTGGTGTGTCATATTACATGACTTTCATTGATGATTCTACAAGAAAGTTATGGGTTTACTTTCTGATAAATAAATCTGATGCATTTGATACTTTTAGAAAGTGGAAAGCAATTGTAGAAAATGAAACAGGTTTGAAAGTAAAGTACTTAAGATCTAACAATGGCGGAGAGTACGAGCTTAGAGAATTCAAAGAGTATTGTGTTACAAATGGAATTCGCATGGAAAAGACTCTGAGAGGAACCCCTCAGCAGAACGGAGAGGAAGAACGAATTAATAGAAATCTGAATGAGCGTGCCAGATGTATGCAGTTGAAGTCAGGTTTACCAAAGATGTTTTGGGTAGATGCAGTTAACACAACTGCATTCCTGGTGGTTAATAGAGGACCATCAGCTCCTTTGGAGAATGAATAACGGAGGAGGCTTGGAGTGGTAAGAAGGTAAACCTAACTTATCTACGAATATTTGGTTGTGTTGCTTATGTTCATATAGATGCTGCAGCTAGAAGTAAGTTGGATGCTAAATCTATTAAATGCACATTTATTGGATATGGAAGTGATGAGTTCAGTTACAAATTCTGGGATGAACAGAATTGAAAAATAATTCGCAGTCGAGATGTCTTATTTAATGAATAGGTTTTGTACAAGGATAGGATGGGTGCACTAGATGCTGAAAGTACAGGTACTCAGGTTGTAGAGTTCGATATTTCTAACTCAGGTGGGAGCAAAGCAGTTCAGAATGACCAGGAGGTTGTTGAGGCTGAGCCGAGAACACCACCAGTTCCATTTTGAAGGTCTACAAGAGTGCGAGGATCACCAGATAAGTTCACACCATCAAATTACTACTTGTTGTTGACTGGTGGTGGTGAACCTTAATGTTAAGCAGAGGCTGCACATGGTAAGACCAGAAGCAAATGGAGGCTTGCCATGGATGAATAGATGGACTCCTTGATATTCAATGACACTTGGGATCTTGTTGAGCTCCTAAAAGTAAAGAACACGCTACATAATAAGTGGGTCTACAGAATTAAAGACGAGGCTGATGGGAGCAAGCGTTACAAGGCAAGGCTGGTTGTGAAGGGATTTCAGCAGAAATACGGTATTGATTATACAGATATTTTTACTCCTATTGTAAAACTAACCACTATTTGGAGGAAGACATGTATATGAACCACCTAGTGTGTAAACTGAAGAATAGCTTGTATGGTTTGAAACAGGCTGCGAGACAGTGGTACGAGAAGTTTGATAAGTTCATGCTTGATATTAACTTCGTCAAATGCAATGTTGAACATTGTTACTACTTCAAGAGGTTTGATGATAGTTATATCATATTATTGATATATGTTGATGACATGTTGATAGCATATTCTTGTGCTCAAGAAGTGGATAGAATGAAGAAAAAATTGTCAGAACGGTTTGCTATGAAAGACCTTGGAGACGTCAAGCAGATTTTGGGTATGCGATTACTCGAGACTTGGTGGGAGAAAAATTGTACCTTTCTCAGGCGGAGTACATCGAAGGTGTTGAATAGATTCAACATGGAGAATGCCAAGCCAGTGAGTATCCCGCTAGGTAGTCATTTCAAACTATCTAGCAAAGAGTCTCCTAGCAGTGATGAAGAGCGTGCCCATATGCAGAGGGTTCTCTACGCTTCAGCAATTGGTAGCATCATGTACGTGATGGTGTGCACGAGACTAGACATTTCTCATGCAGTGGGAGTAGTTAGCCGTTTTATGAGCGATCCGGGTAGACAACATTTGGAAGAAGTGAAGTGGATCCTTAGGTACTTGAGAGGTACCAAAGAGAGAGCCCTATGTTTTGAGGGAAAAGGTGTTGAACTTGCAGGATACGCTAATGCAAATTTAGCATCAAGTGACCTTGATAGAAGAAGAAGTACTACTCGGTATTTATTTACAATAATATATTGGACTTCTAAGTTGCAGAAGGTTGTGGCTCTATCTACCGCAGAAGCAGAGTATGTAGCAGTGATAGAGTCTAGTAAAGAGATGGTATGGCTGCAAACTTTTTTGGTGAGTTGGGGAAAGAGCAGAAAAATGGTATCCTCTACAGAGATAGTTTGGGTGCTATTCTTTTGGCTAAAAATCTAGCATTTCATTCAAGAACAAAGCACATTGAGTTGAAGTATCACTACATATGTTATCTCTTAGAGGAGAAGATCTTGTAACTAGTGAAGATTCGTGGAATTGACAATCTTGTCGATATGTTGACTAAGGTTGTGATCTTGGAGAAGTTGAAGATATGCATGGCTTCAACTAGGCTTGGAACTTGAGAGGAAGGCTTGGCGCTGCTAAAGTTATGAGTTACGTTGAAAAAATTAGAGATGGTTACATTCGAGATCAGTCTCCAGGTGGGAGATTGTTGGGTTGTGGAGCCTGAAGTTTTGTACATCCAAACCCTCTATTGGGGGGTATTTTAGGGAGTTGGTGTAAAATATAATTAGGGTTTTCTTTTTATAAATACTCTACTTGTTTAATTGTAACCCTATCTCTCAAAAATTATTATATTACAAACTCCTGGTTTGGCAGCATCCCCATACGTAGTCAGAATCTCTCTCTGACGAATTGGGTAACCAATTTTTTGCGTCATTTTTATTACTTCTCTTTTTCATCATATTACTTCTAATCCTAATAATTATTTAGGTTGAAATTAGTCTCAAGCATCTTACAAGCGAGGATAGACACATTTCCCCCTGGCAACAATAATAAAATTCAATTCAATAAGTTTTTTTTAAAAAAAATTACAAGAGAAATACTTGCGGATAAATTATATATTAAATATATATATTGCAGTTGAAATTCAATTCAACACTTGGAGTGATGTTTTATATTGTTTAAGTTTCATGATGTTAAAGACAGAGTTCCCGTGGATATTATACTAGTAAATGTCTGCAAAACTGTGCATGAATAAAAATTACTGGCAATCAAGATTCAAGAAATATATTGGTGCATGGTTATCAAAGTCAAAGTTCATATTGTTTGATCCCAGTTGGAGGGTTGTGATCACAAAAAAAATCTGACAGAAAAACTGAGATTTATTGACCAACACAAATGTTGATTCAGTCAAAAAGGAAAAGAAAATAAAATGTTGGGATTATTATTTATTTCATTTTATTATTCTAAAAAAATAAAACTCCTTTTGAGGGAGTAGAGACATAAAATAGATGACATAAAAAGCCACCAATTTGAGATTTGAGAGAGAAAAACAACACACGACCAACCAAAAGGGAGACCAAAATTGGCTTTTCTAATGTCCCAATGCTTCCTGTCTTAGGGAACTATATTAGGGCTCTTTAATGTAGTTATATAAAACTTTGGTTTATTTCAATTAATCCAAGAAACTTTACCAAATAAAAGAAATAGTTAACTCCAAGATACGCATGCAGAGGTTAATACATATTTAAAAGGTTGTAGTTCATTAATTGGTTGATAACACGTTTGTTTTCTAGAGTTTGTCCTGATTGAGGGAGGATTCAAGTTTCAACAATTTTTCGAATTAATTTATTTTCTTTTTTGTTGTCTTATTGATAGGTTTTCTTTTCCAACTAAATTCGTTCTCCAAGAGATGAACTTTGAATGCTGCTAATCTTATCCGCCCAATTTTAAGTAAGACAATTAAAGCCAAAAGACAAAAACAAAAGACAAAAAATGTTTCTTATGGATAACCTATTAAAAAATAAATATAAATAGAGTAACAAATGACAAATTTATTGTTAATGTCAAATTATTTAAGAAATTGTTAGATCCAAATCCATAATGTCAAGTCTTAGCACAAAAATGAAAAGTAGTTCGATTTAAACAAAATTAACTCACATTATTTACCCGTCAAAAGTGGTGCCTTAATTTCTACGATAGACTTGAAATCCATATAGATTTAATAATAATAATAATTAGGATTGCTTTTTTTTCTTATTCTTCATACTTCATCTTTGCATTGAATGGGACGAAATTAAAATTTTTTTAAAACAAAGTACATTGTGATGGAAATAAAAAGTTTGGCTCACTAATAAAGAGGTAGCTGCTACTCGATTTACTTTTTCGAACTCGAGCGACCTGTAAAACAAAATTTAAGTCAGAAAGTGTTGACGTAGGTCCTCTGATACTTGATAGTTAAGTCAGTATCCGTATAAAAGTGATATAGCGAGAGTTCTCGTATAAAAAATATGTGTGGAATGAAATTAATTACAATTGAGGCATGAGTCATCTACTTATAGATAAAAGATAGAAAAAGACGTTTGAAGTGTCCTAATTATCCTTTACTCCACCGCCTCAAAATTAGGATTCTTGTATTTGTTAAGTTATCACAATAATTAAGACTCGTTTTTGTTATCATTGTCACCATAAATTGAACCTTTTGAAAATAATCAATCCATCGGGGTCCGTTACCATGACCGTATCAGTTTGTTGGGCCCTGTAACCCTCTTGTAGGTGTATAAAATTCTACCTCTCTTATTAATCGACCTAATTCATAAACATAGTCACTACACTCAGAGCGTATGAGCTCAACAACCCTCTTTAAGGACGTCGCTTTACTATTTCATCAACCTACTTCTCCCGTAAATGACGTGCATGTCGACTTAAATATTTAATGTCATATCATATTGAGTTAAGTATTTTAATATATTATTGTTAGTTAAAACTCCTAACAAGAAAAAACTTTAATTTGGGAGATGCGCGAAAAATAAAAACAGACTGCTAAGTAGAATGGGAGGAGTATTTCATATGTAACTAAAATTCCAGGATTAAATTACCCCTGCTCCCACTTAGTCAGTTGTTTATTGATTATGATGTTGCACTAATTCACAGTCAATCAACCATATCCTTATTCAATTTGATGTGAACATGATTCTAGGACATTTGCAATTGGGAAATTCGACCAGCTAATTTGTTGTGCGTGCTTTCCACAAGTCCCAAGAATGTTTGGATCTCTATATTTAATCTCATAATTTAGTAATCAAATTATTGTCCGTTTGCGCTTGGCGCTCTGCATTTTCCAGCATTCTAAATTATATGAATGCCCATCACTCATTCACAAACATTTAACTTTATTAGGGTTTTTTGTTTTCCTTTTTTCATTGTCCTTTTTCAATCCACAGTCATTATACTTTTCAATTTATGTCTTCCGCTACTTCTTTTTCGGAAAATTGTTTTTGCAACATATACTAATTAGATTTGCACGCTTTGCAACCTTTTTTTATTGTTATTGTTATAGTTGAAAATAACAATTCATATTATAAGAGATTTGTATTTGTAATCTTTGATTTACTTCCTGTGAAAAAATTATCGAATTTACACACGTGAAAAACACACGTGCCATTAAATGATTTTTTGACAGTATATCAGTCGAATATTGAAAATACAGGTTGTTATATACAATAAAATAATTTGATGTTGCAAAGTAAAATACATATAATACAAATTATAAAGTGTAAAACTCGTACTCATCTCAACGTGACTCAAACACATAATGTTAAATCGAAGTAGTGAATATGCTTATCGCATGAGCTAACTAAATTTTTCTTTCGACTCAAATCTTTAACTAAAGCAATCTCGCATTGTATTGAATATGAAATTAAATAATAATAGTATCATCCAAAAATAATAGTTCTACAGTTGATTTCACACAGATTAAGAAATGAGTATTTTATATAGTTAAATCATTAATTTAGTTGGTATTTTCTAATTATACCCTTATTGAATTTATTAATGTTATTAATGCTTATAGAAATTAGTGTTGGAATTAGTATATTTTTTATTGGAATTTTAAGATTTTACATTTTAATCATAAATTTTCAATTTACCATGTAGGATTTCAAGAATATTAATTAAGGGTGTGTGGAAATGAAAAACTAATGATATGTTAAAATAGTAACTGAACTATCTTTATAGGACGGACAAAAATGAAATATTTGACTATTTTTTGGGACGAAAGGAGTACAATTTAGAACTAAGCATCTCAAATTATTTTTATATTAGTTGAAATGAATCCACAATAAGCAAAGCAAGAAACGAACAAAATAAAAGAAAGAAAGTTAAATACATGCACGGGTGTAGACAAGGGGGCCAACCCGAGCCTGGGTCCATCCCATCGTCTTCCGATCAGTATACTATATGAAATATGAATAGTAATCAAAACATGAAAAAGAAACTAAATAGTAAAATTATGTGGTTGATCCTAATATTTACATCTAAACAATGTTAAAAATAAGAAAATAAATAATAATAATAATAATAATAATAAATTTATTTAATTTTAAGAAAAGAAACTCCGGTCCAATGCACGTTAACGCCCAGGCTACGCCATTGAATACATTCATAGACACAATTGTTTAAATTGTTTCTCTTTCTTTCTAGTTTTGAGGTGACAAAGTGCAAATTTATATAAAGTTTTGATGGCAAAGTGCAATAATATTTTTTTTTCAAATATTTCCAGAAATTACATCCCCGATTGAAGTTTCTATTCCGTTTTTGAATTTCTTACTATTTAATTTGTCATGAATTCTAGTAGTACTTTTGTTTGTCCATACTCCGATTGAACATTCAGGTAGTTTTTTCGTTTTTGTAAATTTTACTAATTACTTCCCATGCTTCCGAGTAATTGTTGTTTCTTGGTGGCAAAGGTATTTTCGATTTTTTCGATTTTCCGAGTAATTATTAGCTGCAAATTTGGTTTTTGTCTTTATTCCTTCGGATTATAACTTAATTCATCCCTAATTATTCAAATTCTTTTGGATAAGAAAACTCATAGGAAGAACCAAAAGTAAGGATGAAAAAAAGTGCCATGCGTCCGATTTACCTGTCCCTTTCCAATCCTCCAAGTAGATAGTGATAACAACTTTTCTTTATTTTTCCTTTTCTTTTTTTTTTTTTTAATTTTATATTTCATTTTCTGCCCGTTTTTTATCGAGTTGAGAGAGGAAATTAAATATTTTTCCACTCCACTTACACGAAATCAAGGAGAGGAAGGGAAATTAAAATGTTTTTCAGTGAGATTCGAGAAGTTTAATATAGTAATAACGGAGTTTTAGTTTCTTGTGTTTGGAAATGAATTAAGCAAAACACTTTGAATATATACATATAAAAATTATAATGGGCGTGAAATCTAGGCGGCCCTTAATTTCCGTCGGGTTATTTGTTGTCTCCACTAAACATTGTCAGCAATATGTTATGTATAAGGCCACTCAGTTTTGTGTGAACTAACAATACCCAATTTTTGAGACACCACTAATGTTGTTTGTAGAAACGTTGTTAGTAAAAGCTTCCAATCATAGAATGCCCTGACAGGAATATCATCTTCTATTATTGGCATATATAAATGAATTACCATATTGTTTTCCAATTATAAATTAAGAGTAAATATTATTTTTTCTCCGTTTCATATTAAACTACGTTTTCGCTTGTTAATTTTTTGCAATTAAATGTTATTCATATATATATAACTACTTTTTCCAATTCTCTCCCTATACAAATTCTTAAAATTGTTTGAGTCTAAAAAGTCAGTTAATATGACTTAGTTAATAATTTATTATTATATTATATTTGATGTCAAATCATATCTGAAAATTGAATGATAATATTTTATTATATTTTATTTTAGTACTCCTTTTTTTTTAACAAGTGTCTTTTAAGTATTTCATTGTTTTTTCAATTTAAGTGACATTTTCCTCTTTTCAATGCATAATTGTAGTTTTTTATTTTTTTTCCTCAATTACCCATCCTCGTATTAGTCATCTAATTAATGTACTTAATTAAATTCAGAAAATAGAAAAGTAAAGGCCAATATGAAGAAGAATTAATTAGGTCGTCACTTATAAAAAATAGACTTATAAAAAATAGAGGGAGTAATATTTAATTATGTAGTTATAAGATATTATTATTTGAGTATTTAATTTTTGAATTTTAAAACAAACGAGTATTCGAAATTTTAAAACCTGAATTCGGAATTCTGAGTCCTAACCCAATCAGGGCGAAAAAATCCCCTAGGATCACTGTTTATACTCCCTCTGTTAGTCTTAAGTTCTTAACCATAACTTCATCCTCTCACCAATAACTCTTTTGAGAGCAAAAAATGCTTGATGCTACAATTCCTACTCTAATTTAAGTTGAGTTTATTACGTCTTAATCGGGCGTGTAGAAACAGAACCCCACCAAAAAAACGAGAATAATAACGCTGGACTTTAAAAAAAGAGAGAATGCGCCAAGGGTAGTGGAGGGGTGGGAGAGCTACTGCCAAATGAAACAGCTTCCTTCTCCATCAAAAAAAAAAATTAAAAAAAAAAAAATCTACAGCAATAATGGCGGCCAGACCCAGGAATTGATCAGAGTATTTAGATGCCATCGCGATTCTCTTCATAAAAATACAATAAAGAGCACAAATAACTCGGTTTAAATTTTGAGAGAGAGAGAGAAGAAAAGGAATGCTCAGGTCTAGATCACAGCATGTATTTTTTTTTCCTTGTTATGAGAACAGCACCAATCAAACAAAAAGTTTCATCTAAGCAAAAATGGCAGTAATCCAATTAAAGGATCTGGGCAGCCGTATTGAGCTTTTCCGCCAAGCTGAGTTGCGTCCTTGTAATGCTAGATAGATAAAGCAGCAGCAGCTGGTCCTGAAAACAGACGAAACCTCCCAAAGGTGAGATTTTATTCTCACGACGAAGAGCAAACCTCCAACAAACATGACAGAGTGAAATGTATGCAACAAATCGAATTGTACAACATAATTTGTTCTAATAATCACCAATCTTTTTTTTTCCCTGTAGTTGTAGAAGATACAAGAAAGATGGACTTCGTTCAATATTTAATAATACTGTTCTAATCTAAATTCCTATTTTCGCCCACCGGTTTATATTTCTCTCACAATATAAAATTTTCACAAAATCGACAATAATGTTCCAATTCCTATCTGTGTTTTGAAAACATGCCACCTAAGCAAAAGTGAGAATCATCTAACGCAAGCTCCAGTTTATATATTCAAAACACTGAGATTTAACACTAAATAATGAAACGGGTGCAGCTAGTACTTAATGAAAATAATAAGAATTATAAGCTTCTTATCGAAAGGTGGAAGTGGTTTATACCTGCAAACTATCATTCACTAGCTTATCGAAAGCATGTGGTGACAATTTGGGGAGGGATGCTATGGCCTCAGATATGTATCTTCCAATTTTACTATCAGCAGCAACACGCCCTTCCTGAAAGAGGAAAGAATAGCAGTCAACACAACAGCTGAAAGGGAAGACAAAAACAGAATTCAAGGGCTTATTTTTATAAGCAGCTAACTTACCACGACATCATCAACAAATTTATAAACGTCATCTATTAGAGCAAGCAACCGTTCCATGGAGGCTTCCATTCCCTCAAGATCATTG
Source organism: Phtheirospermum japonicum (assembly GCA_014905375.1). Lineage (NCBI taxonomy): Eukaryota > Viridiplantae > Streptophyta > Magnoliopsida > Lamiales > Orobanchaceae > Phtheirospermum > Phtheirospermum japonicum. The sequence continues at coordinate 806,908 of BMAC01000039.1, forward strand.
GGAAGCTTGTCAACGTTTGTTGGCTTGAGTACATCAACTGACCAAACAAAAAGCCAAAAAGTTTTTGTTCAGAAAATAGCAATCCAAAACAAGCAATGCCATATATTAAACCTACAAGTACAGATTATTTGCGAAGATTGATCTTGAATACAACTTGGCAAAGCAAGAAATAAAGAAAATCAAGCTATCGAATTAACAATCCCAAAAATCGTGTGTTTCAGAAATTTGACAATGCAAAAAAATTACCTAAGAACACGTATAATGGAAAAACAAGCTAAGTATAGGCCATAATAATAAGCCCGAAACATTACCCTAATAACAGTCAACTTTTAACTATTTATCCTACAATTATAAAAACAGCACATTTTAAAAATGGATTGTACTCAAAAATCAGATCCTGTCTACAAACTTGCTCTAAATGACACTTAAAAGGCGCAGCATCAATATTATGTGTACCCACAGAATCAAAATAAATAACATGCAGTTAACACCATTTGTCGAACAAAGAAATCTGTGTCGGACTTAATAACACGTCATATGAGAAAGTCATATGAGAAAGTCATAGTCTGACACAATCACTCAACCCAACAAAATGAACATCCATTAATACACTTCTTAAGGTAACACAATACTATCCTCTGGATGCTGTAGAATATATCACTAAATATACAAATGGAACCTCATCTTCCATCTCTACATATGGAGAAACCCTGAACATGGACCTTCATAACACGCAGATAGCTTGTGTGAATAGCTCAAAAGAAGACATACAGGGGACAATAATTCCATATATAGCAACGACTTTAACTTAGAGAATAAGAAGATACAAGCTTGTGTAAAGTAAGGTCACAGTTAGAAACATACATCCAATACTCTCTGCCTCAACCATGCGTAGGTCCAATGGGATTTCTTGGAATTGTGCGGCAAGTTGTTGATCTCCAAGAGAAAGATTAAGAGAAACAAAAGACTTGATCGCAGCATTTCCAGTTCTGAATTCGGTATCCACAGTCAAGTGGACAGGATTCGTAACTTCTCTGGAGTAAAACTCATGGATCAAAGCACTGCCAGCAGTAACTCCACCAGTTGAAAACCTATCAACATACATGTACACACAGGCCCATAATTAACTTCTAAGTAACAAAATTTATACCAACTCCATGACATCAGGCAAGTCAATTGTTTACTCTACCAAATTAAAAGTAGGTGGCATAAGATATAACCCAAGGACTACTCTATGAAAGATACTACACCACAACATAATAGAGATAAAAGGGCAAATAACTGAACTACAGTGTCTAAGATGAAATGAACTTCTAATAAGCATCACCTCTAAGTTGCAGAGATAACGAGATTCCAAAATTACACAAGTAGTCCTACCTCAGACAAGCACAGCCACTAGCTTACTGTAGCAATAAGTAAATGAGCTAGATGGCAAAAGACAAATTTGGAGCCACTCTCCATTAATTTGTAAAACAGGAGCAGTGTAAATTTAAGTCTGAAAGAGTGCTTCGAGCACAATAATGCAGCTGAAATTATAAATAGCAAAAATTACCATCCAACAATGACTTCCTTCGGGTTCACCTTCTGCTGGGATGACAACATATTGTGATGATAATCGATATCCAATGCAACCTAATACAAATAAAATTAAATAGGTAAATCCAAGATAAATCCTGATTTAATCACTCTAAATAAATTACAAGTTCCAGCAAAACCAGAACTATTCATAAACTCTACTCCAAACTTTCGAATAAAAAATAAATAAAGAAAATTATGCTTTAACTGCTGGCAGCGAACACCAATACAGTGAGAAATTAAACCGAAACACCTCATAACAATCTCTATGTGCAATAGTTCACTAAAAGAACAACAATTACAATTAACAATCAACTCGACTAGAAATAAATTGCACCTATTCAAAACTATCTTCAAGAACAAAAATGCTGAAAATCTCGAATAACCTGATCCGAGGACTCATTGTGGGGGACGGCGTAGGAGTTGCGAATATCAACCGTGCCGTCGGGTAAAACGGATCCGAGGAGCGTGCCGATGACGCGGTCGGCTTGGTCAGGCCGCCTCACGTAACAGTCGCAGATATTGTAAATGACAAGTGGATGAACCCTAGCCGACACGCTTGTAGATGACGGTACGAACTGCAGCACAGTTTGTTCGGTAGACGCCATTGTTTCCCTGATGCAGAGAGAGGAGGAAGAGCAATAGAAAGAAAGCGGGTGAAATCCTAGGGTTTACGATTGCTGGGAGAATTGACAAGATTGAGGGAGAGAAATTGTGGCAGCAAAATATGTGAGGTTGGGTTGAATTAAATATGCCGACATTTTGGACTAACTATTGTGTTGGGCTTGTATGCAAATACCAAAATTGAAACCACGATGGGCTCGTTTTTAAAATCAACAATTTCATATTGTATTTCAAATATTAAAGGTATCTGTTTAATTTAATTTTACCAAAATTTATGAAATGACTTAGAGTGCTTTTACACTACTATACCCACCATCACCCTGTATTTATACTAATTGATCTCCTAATATGAGAAATCTAAATTTGATCTAATTATTTTTATTAATTGAATAATGGTGTCGTGAATGCACTAAAAATATATCATTACTTATTTTATAATTGCTATTTACCTTCTTCAATACATAAAAAGATTGGAAAATTTTTAAAATGACAATCACACGTATCCTCTATCTTGTGATAAAGTCCAAGGGGTGAACAGAAATACTGGGTACAAGGCCCCGGACTCGGAACCGCTTAGGACCCGCTGGGTCCAGTCCCGGAACCGGACTCGTTGGTACCGGTTCTGGTTCCAAATTCTTGGAGCCGATTATGATCGATTCCGGTTCTGGGTATTAACTTTCAAGACTCGGTACCCGTGGGACAGGTTCTGGGACTGGGTACCCGTTGGTACCGGTTCTTGATACTAAATCTTTAATATAAAGTTAGACATTATAATATTTAAGCTATTTTAGGTTAAAATATGCAATTGGACTATTGATTAATAATTACGTAGGGAGCTAATGGCATGGAGTATACGTAATTTAGCTAATTTATTATTATAAACCTTAAAAAAGAAAAAAAATATCAAATAAGGACCGGGTACCCAGTTTGGAACCGGTTCCCACCGGTTCCGGGACCGGTTCCAAAAACTTTGAACCTGGTTAGTACCGGGACCGGTTCTCTTTTCTTGGACCCGGTTTTAACGGTTTCGGTTTCAAGAGAATTGACCGGGTACCAGGTTCCGCTCACCCCTAGTTCAAACCCTCCAAACTCGGACCTGCCCGCCTAACTATCGGATCTGATATCACAATAAAAAAAATTAGTATTTTATCGAGGAGAACACCAAAGGGAAATATTATTTTCATAAATTCTGAGGGTATTACGAACGAGAATTATTACTGAGGGCATTACCGAGGGTCAATACCTTCGATATTGCTCCCTTCACTTCCTTCGAAAACATGGCGCCAATGTCTGCCGTCATTATTATCGAAGGTGATATCGAAGGTTTTGCGAGGAGGAATTTACCAAGCGCATTTACCCCTCGAGAAATTGAGGAGAGTAAATTTCCCATGGTATTTTCCGAGGAGAAACAGATCCCTCAAAAAATCCCAAGGGGAATTTATACCCCTCGGTTTATTTTATTAAGAATAAAAAAATAGAAAAAAAATATAATAGTATAAAAATAAATCATATCCTATCAATTTAGGCAGGTGAGATGAATTTGACCCGGGTTTCAGGAGAAAAATATAACCGGACATTTACGTATTTACACGTGTCGTATAACTCGACCAATAGTAATCACGATACGATCGATCAACTTGTTCAGTTGGAAACGCGAAGTAACGAAGCGTCGTAATTTTTGTGAAGGTACCATGAGGTGTGTTTCGTTGTTTAGAATACACAAGAATTCATAGTTGATTGGTAAATGCGCTTTTTCTTTTTCTTTTTTTTTAAATTAAAAAAAGAGGGAATATACTCTCCTCGGTATTTTTAATTTGAGAAAATAGAAAACATAATAGCGTAAAAATAAATCATATCCTATAATTCTAGGAACGTGTGGTGGTTTTGACTCGGGTTTCACTAGAAAAATATCACCGAGCATGTACGTATTCACACGTTTCATGTAATTCGACCAACAGTAACAACGATGCGATCGATCGACTTATTCAGTTGGAAACGAAAAGCAATGAAGCGTCGTAATTTTCTGAAGGTTACATGAGGTGTGTTTCGTTGTTTTAGAACCACGAGAATTAGTAATTCATCGGTAAATACGCTTTTTCTAAAAAAGTTGATTTTTTAATTTAAAAAAAGAAAATATAATAGTGTAAAAATAAACCATATCCTATCATTTTAGGCACGTGGGGTGGTTTTGACCCAAGTTTCACTAGAAAAATATCACTGAGCATGTCCGTATTTACACGTATCGTGTAATTCGACCAAGAGTAACCACGATACAATCGATCAACTTATTCAGTTGGAAACGCAAAGTAACGAAACGTCGTAATTTTTGTGAAGGTACCACGAGGTTTGTTTCGTTGTTTTAAAACCACAAGAATTAGTAATTGATCGGTAAATACACTTTTTTAATTTTTTTTCGATTTTTTAAATTAAAAGGCTGAGGGACCAAATTTCCCTCGGGATTTTCCGAGGGGAATCTACTCCCTCGGTTTTTCTGAGGGTTTGTGCCCCTCGGCTCCAGCCCTAAAAATAGCAGTGGATCGCCCCCGCTGCTTTCATTCTGCAAACCAACAAAAAAAAACTCTTTCTACTTTCATTCCGCTCGCTGCCGCTGCTGCTTGCCGCCACATCTCGCCTCCAGCCGAGTCGCCGCCATCAACCGAGCACCACTGTCGCCGCCAGTGAAGGTAAATTCCTTCTCTCTCTCTCTCTCTTTTTGTAATTGTTTAAAATGGTTTTATGAATTAAGTTTTTTATTTTTGAAAATTATATAAAATGATTACATATTTAGTGTATAATTTAGGTATTATTATATAATTTAGGGATTATTATATAATTAGGGATTAGTTTAGGTATTATTGTATAATTATCATTAATTTATTGAAAATTATAAAATTAGGGTTTAGTTTAGGGTTTTTGTATCATTAGGGTTTAATTTAGGGGGTTTTGTAATTATCGTTAATTTAGGTGTTATTGTATAATTAGGGTCTAATATAGCGATTATTATGTAATTAGGGTTTAATTTAGGTATTATTGTATAGTTACGGTTTAATTTAGGGATTTTTGTATAATTATCATTAATTTAGGGGTTATTTTATAATTAGGGTTTAGTTTAGGTATTTTTTTTTATAATTAGGGTATAATTTAGGGTTTATTATATAATTAGTCTTTAATTTAGGGGATTTTGTATAATTATCGTTAATGTCGGGTTATTGTATACTTAGGATTTAATTGAGGTATTATTGTATAATTAGGGTTTAATTTAGGGGTTTTATATAATTGGGGTATAATTTAGGGGTTATTTTATAATTAGCGTTTAGTTTAGGTTTTTTGGTATAATGGGGGTGTAATTTAGGGGTTATTTTATAATTAAGATTTAATTTAAGGATTATTGTATAATTAGGGTTTAATTATATAATTATGCAATTATCTTTTAAAGTGTTTGTGATGGCGGTTTTTAAATATCGTGGTGATCGGTTTTGTTTAATGTAAGTATGTTATGGTTTGTTCATATTATATACATGCTGTAATTGATTGATTTTGTGATTGGTTGGGTAGATGTTGGTGATGAAGTGGTGTACGGCGCTGGCCGGGAGGTTTTGTCCCTCCAATAACGGTTTCAAAATTATTTTAAAAAATGATGGTGATATTAAAATATTTTAAATTATTGGTGATGATGGTTTTGAAATATCGTGGTGATCGGTACGTGGATGTTGTGTTTAAGATATATGTTATGGTTTATTGATATAGTTTACATATTGTGATTTATTGGTTGATATCTACGTCGCTAATGACATGGTTTAAGGCGTCGGCTGGGAGGTCTCATCCCTCAAATAACGGGGTTTAAAATAATTTCGACCCACAAAATAATTTTTCTTTCTACACTTACACAATACACCTTAGGGGATGCTTGTTTGTTGGGTTTGGGTTGTGGGAAATGGGAAAGAGTGTCAAAGTGGTGTTTGGTAACTACCACACTATGGGTTTGATTGCCCAATGAGCCATACCCCTCACAAACAGAGGTTATCAAACTCATTAACCTCCACAATCAAACCCATTCCCATTCTCATTCCCAAGAAATTCACCAAGCATCCCCTTAGACTCGTTTGGAATTTAGTATCGAATAGAGAGTTTGACACAACATCTCGAATCGTCCACTTATTTGGACAGTTTGAGAGCGTGATTGTAATATAGCTTATCTTATGTGGGTTTTTTTGTTGTTGTTGATTATAAAATTTTGGTTCAGTAACTCTCTTTTATTCTCGGGTGCACTGCAATATTTGTGTATTTAGAGAACTAAAGGGAGATGCTGCTGAAATTTCTAGTCAACTAAATTCATATACCAAGACGTTTTATTACTGAAAAATCATGTTTTCGAAGGGATAGGGCCCTTACCAATAATTCAATCATTTTCTAGCTACCCTTATGTTGCCCATTTTTCAATAAATTAATATAACAATCGTATAATGATAGGATGAGTTTCGGTCGTAATTGGATGTACAAACGAATCGTCAACGGCTTCTTATCCCCACTATTCATGAATGGAGTCGAGAGCATTATTGAATTTGCTCAAGCACATTCCGCACATAAGGACGAAGAGAGGTTGAAGTGTCCTTGTAATCTTAGTAGATGTAGTAATCATAGGTTTATCGACATCAATGAAATTAAGTATTGCTTAGTTAGACACGGATTCGAGCCAAATTACTATATATGAATTTACCACGGAGAAAGCTGGGCCGCCACCTCTTAACGCCATCACGACTTTCACGTTGTAGGACCCTCTTACATCGCTCCTAAAGAATCATCAAACGCGTACATTAATATGGTTTAAGATGCAGTTGGTCCTGATTTTGACGTGATTGTCGATATGGAAGAGTCGCCGAACCCTGAGGCCCAAAAATTTTATAACATGTTGAAAGCTGGAAATCAGCCATTATATCTGGGGTGTGAGGGACATACTCAGTTGTCATTAGTTTCATGTCTCATGAATTTGAAGTCGGAGAATCGCATGTCTCAAAAATGTTATGATCAATTGAGTGAATTAATCAAAGAGATTTTACCGAAAGACAATTTCGTACCCGATAACTTATACAATCTTAAGAAGTTGCAAAGAAGTATGGGCTTACCGATTGAGAAGATAGATTGTTGAAAGAGTAATTATATGATCTACTAGAGAGACGATTATGATTTGACAAACTGCAAAATTCGCAATGAACCTCAGTTTAAACCCATATCTCAAGGAAAAATAAAATAACTGAAGGCTCGCGTCGCGTACAAGAAGATGTACTATTTTTCATTAACTCTTCGTCTGCAGAAGTTATACGCATCTAAGGCTACAAAAAAATATATGAGATAGCATGTTAAACACATGGTTGAAGATGATGTTATGTGCCGCCCATCCGACTTTGAAGTTTGGAAACATTTCAACCAAACTCATTTAGGTTTTGCGAGTGAAACTTGAAACATGAGATTGAGTTTTTTTATAGATGGTTTTCAACTATTTGGAAGTTTTGGCGCACAATATCCATCGTGTCCTGTTATAGTTAGACCCTACAACTTGCCTCTGTTGATGTGCATGAATGAGCAGTTCATGTTCCTCAGCATTTCAGGAGGAAGCTGTAGATAAACGTAATCCAATTCAACTAGATGATGTTGATTTCCAGTTACACGATCCTACTGATAATGATGTGGATGAACTTGGTGACGAGGCAGATGATGATATAGAAGAAGATTTACTCACCGATCAAGATACAGATCAAGACACAAACGAAGATGAGTTTGGTAATAAATTTAATTGTGAAAGTGTCGGTTCAGATGATTAGATTGGTAGAATATATGTAAATTATTCATATTGTAAAACACTCTTATTTTAACTAATTTATGTTTGGATTTATTAAAATGGTTGATATATACTAGTATTTTGTAAAATGCTCATATTATATTTACTTTTCAGATGCCGAGAGTTCGTTTAGATGGTTATGATTAGGGGTGTGCATCGGTCGGTTCGGTCGACCGAACCGACTGAATTGGTAAAAACGAATTGACCGAATTCGGTCGTCGGTCGAACCGAACTGACCAAAAAAATATGAAAAACTAACTTTCGACCAAACCGAAATATTTCGGACTGTTTCGGGCCGAACCGAATTATATTTTTTTTAATAATTTCCATTATTTCCTAAGCCATAAAAATATTTAAGAAAAATATAATTAATATATTATACATATATATATATATAATTCGGTCGGTTCGGTTATATCGGGTTTTTTGGTAGTCAAACCGAAACCGACCGAATTGACCGAATATTTTACGATCAAAAACTGAAAACCAAACTATCCTTAAAAAAACCGAACCGAATTTTGCAATTCGGTCTGTTTTTTCGGTCAATTCGCTTTTTGACCGAAATTTGCACACCCCTAGTTTTGATGATGATTACGTGGACCTTAGTATTGATCATATAGCGACGACCCCAAATACCACCACACCGACATCGTCCGATATGGGTACATTCTGATAGCACTTGGGCCCACTAGAGAGGCGATACCTGGTTTATATCGTCGGGAAGAAGTAAGTAAATTAATAATTATAAATTTATAATTATCATTATTATTAAATTATATTTGTAACCACAAACACAATTACAGGCTACAATGCACGGAGGTCAGGCTGACTAACATATTTCGGGAGATCATGGAGAAGGAGCTCCATTCCGCCGGCTGGCAGTTTAAGGAAGTCCCTAAGGAGATTCATGCATTATGGGGGACATCTTTCAGGTAATTATTATTTTGTATCTAAATTTATTAATCTTTATTATAACTTGTGAATCATGTATCAATTGAATTGTAATTATTATTTTGTTTTATAGGAGATTTGTTATTGGGACACGGACTTGTATACTCCACAAGCTATACATATGGCGTTTTTATGCACGGTGGTGGACAAGTATTAGAAGCGGCTTAACGAGTATAAGCAGTTTCGTGATCAGACTGATCAGCCATCGAGGATCGTTGATGAGGGTGTCTGGAGGTAAGTGATTTTGTTATGTCTTTTTATTAATTTAAATTTTATTATTATTACAGAAGATTTAAATTTTATATATCATGTATTTTAACTAAGACAATGAATGTTGAGTGGGATAAGTTTGAGAACAGGAGGAGGTTCGAATAGTGTAGCATTAATAGGATGAGCGAGCCTGCTACTCCGGGTACTGGGATGTCGAAGCATAGAGGGGGGGTCTAGATCTAAGATCGATTATTCTTATGATATCGTAAGTAATTTCAGATCATATATTTGTTTATTTTTAATGTTAATTATCTGATAATTTCACTTGGATACAGGAGCAGGAGACGGGTGAGCCGGCCACTACGTACCAGGTTTTTGTATGTACACACAAGAAGGACGATGATATGTGGGTCGATACGAGATCCAGTAATACTAATGTGAGTCTCTTTTTATTTAAATTGTTTTTTTTTTAATGTTGGATTTACTAATGAGTTGTATTTCAGGAGGCGAGTGACGTCTGGATGAGGCACGTGCTTCTCCATAAGATCTGAACCTTGTTTAAACACGTGCCTCATCCAGATGCATAGGTAGGAGTTAGATGCCATAAGACGAGCTCAGCAAGCGATGGAGTAGCGATATAATGAGTTTAAACTACTATGTGAGCAGCAGCGGCAAGAGCAGCAACAATTTCAGGCGCAGGTTAACATGCAGATGGCATAGCTGTTAGCTCGATTACAGAGGTACCCGCCGCAGCCTCCCCCGTCATATGACTCTTTTGTTGAACAAATTTAATAATTATAATTTCTTTTAAAATTTATATAATTAGTTAATTTATTTATCTGTTTATTAATTATTATTTAGATATCTTTTGGGTATTTTAATAAAAAAAATAGGGAAAAATAATATTAAACAAAAAGGAAAAACCGAGGGGAGATTGCCCTTCGGAAAAATCGAGGGCATACTCCCCTCGTAAAAACCGAGGATTTCTTGATTTTTTCGAGGGGAAGACGCCCTCGGTTTTTTCGAGGGTAATCAAATTCAAGGCCCCAGGATTCACTGAAGAAATGAATCTTCAGTAATCACCTTGGAAAATCTAACGAAGGCATATTTTTTCCCTTGAAAATTTTTACTGAGTAGAATCTTTTTGAGGGGAACTTGACCTCGATTTTCCCCTCGGCAAATTGATTATCGAGGGTTTTTTGGTAATTACCGAGGGGTTTTTACCTCGGTAAAAATTTTTTTTGTAGTGTATAAAAGGAAAAAAGTACAACAATTTTGTCATTCTCCGTTCTTCAATTTTTCTCCACAACTCCAAACCTATCAGCCAGAACCCCAACGCCTCCACTGATTTAACATGGCCAATCTCGAACTCAGTTGAATCCTTGTAAAAAAAAAAAAAGAATTAGTTTAAATAAATTGGGGAGATTTTGGGGTTTAGGTTACCTGTTGAACTAGAATGTAACAAATTGTTGATGTGTTTGCATGCGGTCATTGCCTCAACATTGTTGAAATAAATGTTGTCTCCTAAGGTTGGCCAATGGGGTCTACTATCTGAAGGTATGCATCATTCTCATATTTTAACTTCAATTTTGCATCGACAATACTCTTTTCATTTTCTCCATTTTTATGCACATTAAGTTGTTGTAATTTTATTCATTTGCTGCTTTACAACTTGGATTTGCTAGTTGGCTATTAGTATGATAATTTTTTTTAGTAATATTAGCTTTCATGTATACAAACAAGCTTTGCTTGAAACAAGCATATAGTTAATTAACATCACTAGGGTTCAAACAATACGCCTTATTGAAATGATCTATATCTTATAAAGTGTATGACGTAAAATTAAATTGTTTATACGTATATAAACAATTTCAGTACCCTATGCTCTGAAATCAACTGTCTATATCTCCTTAACTATTTTGTGTGCGCTTATTACTTGGTATATTTAAAAAGATAAAAAATATTATACTCTTTAATTAGATAGGGAATGTATGGTAATCATTAATTTTGATATGCATTTGTAGCCTTATTTTTAATTATGTTTTAAACTTTATGGCATTTACTTGGACAATTGAACTATTTGTGGTTGTTTGGAACCTTGGAGGAAAGTTTGCATCAAGAGTGAGTGAGTTTTAATGGTTCGACCATCTTGCTAGTATTCTCGTCATATATTGAGTCGACTTTATGTTGGGAATTATTCTTGAATCATACTCCTCTGATATATGTTGATAATTTGCAAATGTTGGTATTTTGCTACTTGTGTTGAGTCTTTATAGTCAAACAATCTTTTTATTAAAGATTGTATCACGTCCAAGGAGCTTGGAATAATACTGAGGTCACTTGGGCAGTAACATGTCTATGTTCATTGCGCCTGACCTCACTTTATGCTTGTATGTCAGAGGGGACAACAACAATTAGTTCACAAGAGGAAGCATGAACATGATAAACTTGCTTAAATGCAAAGCTGACGAATGAAGAACCAGAGAGAAATGCATAAAGGTCGCATCAGTTTGCTTTGCAGTGAAATGTTATTTTGATATTAACAATTTATTGAACTCTATATGAGATTGGTTGTAAGATGATGCAATTTTTATGAACTCTTTTGATGTGAAAGTGTTATTCTGATGAACTTGAATATTGCCATATCATGCAATGTATAGTTTATATATGCATCACTTCTAATATTCTTTTTTGATAGTAAGATGATGCACCTTTTAGTTTATCTACTTGGGATAAAGATTTTTTAGAGCTAAGCTTTTGGAGTTCATAAAGTTGATTCAAGCTAAATGTAACTCGAGCAAATAAATAATAATAATAAGTAAGATATGTAGAAAAAAGTAATCATGGTATGTAGGGAAAAGCATGAGGTTGTTTTATTCCCTTTCGAGCTCGGATCGACCTTAATTGGATCTTTATACAAGTGTGAATTTTGGATTACAAGTTTTCTCTCTATGTATAATCATCTCCATGTGCTTCCTCTCTCTAAATTTGCGAACCCCACATTCTCTCTTAGAGAATGTATCTACAGTTTTCCTTTAAAACCTGAATGTACACGTGTCATTAAGCCATTGTATATCATATTACTTTGGGAATAATATATAAAAACCTTAACCTTAATTATGCATTTAGGCACCGCACTTTTCACGACCTCTGTACTTATATTACGTCATCATCGAATCTTGATCAACATTTGGGATTAGCTTGGCTCGGTCTCAAAATTACTATAATAGGGGCAAAGCGATCCATTGAACTAGGCGCAGGTCGACCTCATATAGGAGAATTAGCTCAACTTGACGCCTGCTTGGTTGGCATCTTTGTGCACTGCCTCATGCGTATGGCTGGACTGCCAATTAGATACTTGGGCAGATCAGCCTTGAGACAGGTTGGCTTAGCCGTGGCTACTCGGTGACTGATATATTATGGAATTCACGCGATAGTCGATGATGGCATCAGGTCGGACATTTTGTGTTGCTCGGCTCGGGAAATGCAGCTCGATAATTGATGCACTGCAAAATGTGCATGACACTTGACGATGGGATCAAGTCGGTTATATAATATTTCTCGGATCAGCTAAGGCATCTCGATAGCTGATGCACTGAGTAATGCACGTGACACTTTATGGTGGGATCAGGTCGTCCTTGTAATGCTGCTCAGCTTGGTAGTTCATTTTGGAATGCGCGCGACACTTGACGTTGGAATCATGTTGGCCCTCTAATTTTTCTTGGCTCAGTCGAGGTAGCTCGACAGAATGTGTGCATCACTTAATGACAGAATCAAGTCAGCTCAGAAATCCTAGAGTCAGGTCGACCTCATGCTTGCTCATCCTAGTTGGCCTGACATGCGCATAATTCAGTGCCCAAGACGTGCATGACTCAAAAAGTGTGATGGCCATAGCAGCCGAGCAAACTCGGCACTTGCTTGACCATGCAGGTCGGCTAGGCATATATATGATTTAGTGCCCGACATGTGTATCTGTTAGGAAGTGTGTTCAACATAGCATCCGACTTAACACTTTCTTGCCAATCCCGGTTGGTTCAACACACGTATTATTTAATGCCTATATCTATCGCAGTAGTTGAGAATCTCGATAACTTGTTGGGCACAGTGGGCTGGCATGGTTCAGCAGCATGTGCTCGGCTCGACATCTCGTGTGAGTGTGTCTGATGTAGTGGGCGGGCACAGCTTGGCCCAAGCACTGTCAACACCTATGCGGGTGTAACACGGAAACTTAGGATTCCACCAACTCGACAAATATGTGGACCCAATTTTTCTTGTGTGTCTACTAATTATCTACACGGTCTTTGGGGTAAGGTTGACCATCAACAGGACTCTGAGCGCGGTTTCATCATGAAGTAGTTAGGTTCAAAATCATACTTGAACATGTCGATCTTGAAGAACACAATTAGTATTGCGTCGATGCTAAGTTGTGTCATGCCTTGGGGAACTGTCATGAGGCCATCCATAGTTTGGCAAGTCCATCATGTCTCGATAAGTTTTTGTTTCCTTAATTATTATTGGATCACTTTCATAAAAGCGGACGACATTATCTTTTGGTCTACACCTAGCAAACCTAGGTGGCAGGTCTCCAATTTTCCCCTTGTGGGTGGATTTATGCTCGACCTTTGGTGGGCCAACTTCTGATGTGTCCTCCGTGAATAACTTTCTAAGAGTTCCTTCATGGATGAATTATTGATCGGCCTCTGGTGGGAGAGTTTCTAGTAGCTCATCCACGAATAACTTTTGAATAGGTCTCTTATGGCTGAATCTCAGATCGATCCTCGATGGACTCAGCTTGGCCATCTTGTTTTGGACTTTTTTCCAAAGTGCTTTGAGTTGGCTTCTTCTTCTTCTTCTTCTTCTTCTTCTTCTTCTTCTTCTTCTTCTTCTTCTTCTTCTTCTTCTTCTTCTTCTTCTTCTTTTTTTTGTGTGTGTGTGTTTTGAAAAACTTGTTTAGGTCGACCATTTGTAGCTTAACCTTTTTATTATTTAGAACTTTACCAGAGTGCCTTGAGTTGGCTCATTATCTTTGAAAAAACATTGTGTTGGGGTCAAATCCTCATGGTCAGAGGTCGGTCCCTCTGGGTCACCTTCTCATAGGGTGAGGTAGGTCCTTTTTTTTTTTTTTCTTTTTCTTTTAAGTGCCTTGAATTTGATGATTGTTTTAGGTCGGCTCAATGCTTAAGTTAGCATGATGCCTTATGTTGGCTCGACGTCTCTAATTGGCTTAGTGCATTAGTTCGACTAATGCGTTTGGTTGATTTAATGCCTTATTTTGGCTTTATGCGTTTGATTGACTTGACGTCTTAGGTTAGCTTGATGTTTTTAGTGGACTAAATGCATTTTTTTGCCTTGATGCCTTAGATTAGCTTAATGCTTTAGTTCGACTCAATGCCTTAGGTCGGCTATAGCCTTTGGTTGGCTTGATCCCTTAGGTCGGCTAAGTGCCTATGATTTACTTGATTTCTTAGGTCGCCTAAGTGCCTTTAATTAGCTTAATGCCTTGGTTCGGCCTAATTTTTTAGGTCAGCTTGACACATTGATTGGCTTGATACCTTGGATTGGCTAATGCCCCGGTTGGCTTAATGCCTTAGGTAGGCTAAGTTGATGAGCTCGACCATGTTGCATTTATCAAGCAAATACATTTAAAAAAAAATTGTTAGTGTCATTGCTGAGCGGAGTTTAAGATTGAATATGCCATCGCTCATGTTCGATCTATCACCACTGAATAAAATGCTACCCGTCTAGAATGACTACTGAACAAATCACCTTTGTTTGGGACTGATTCTTCACATAATGTTTAATTTTCAAATGGAGGCGGCAACGCTTTGGTCAATCATGATAGAAGCTTATAACGATGACGTTATCTTCCCCATCTTCTCTTTGTCACCGCCGTTGCTGGTTTTGTTTCTGTGTGTTACTATTTGTGAGGTGTGTTTAGAATTTGAGGGTAGTTCGGACATTTTAAGGAAAAAAGAAGAATTTGAGGGTGTTTTTATCATTTGTTAGGTGCATGTTTAGACTATAATTCATTAGGGGTATTGAGAATTTTGCTAATAGTAAAAATCTTCGTTTGTCATAGAATTCGTAATTCTTTATTTTTTACTCTACATGTCAAATTATATTTGAAAAGTATATGATATTTTTATTTAAATTTAAAACGATTGTAGAGAACATGATGTGATAATGTGAGGTAAAAAGAAATGTGATGCTATAGTTTATGTATTAGATTTTACTGAGTACTTCAATTTTATGTCATATAAGAAACGAGTATTCAATATTGAAAATTCAGTATTTAAACTCCCAATTCAAATATAACCCCATAATACAAAATGAATAAAATCTCTCGATATGCCTTAGGGCGCGATTGGAAGTGAATTTTTTTTTTCACTCATCTCATGGAAAAAGAAAAAGTGAATGGATATTAATGTTAATTAATATCTCGTCAGACAATTTTTTTTCCACTCTATCTCTTTCCTTTTTTCCTTGCCCGTTTCTTATCCCTTCCTTTTCCAAAAACAAATAAAATCGGTGAAAATCCAATCGGCCGGTCACTTTCTTCTCCAAGAACGAAAATCGGCGATCGTGGAAAAACCTCCGGCAACGACGCGTGTCGGTAGGTATTACAGGGTCCCGTCGGCGAATAATCCTCCTTCAATTTCTCCACGGCGGTGGCTCCGGTGAGGACATCGACAATTGGGGCGAAGGCGAGGGCGGTTGCGACAACGGCGGGGCTCCGACTTAAGAAGGAAGTGGCGGCGTTCTTGTGGGTTTGCCGACTTTTCTTCGTCAGCGTGTGAAGAGCGGCGGTTGGTGGGGTGGGCGATTTCGGATTTGGTCCCGGAGGAAGTTGGGCGTCGCGTCTATGGTCGAAAGATGATGGGTTTGGCCGACGATTTAACGTGGGGGTGCCTCCGGTGGTCGGAAAATCTGGGTTTGGGCAATTGGGTCTCGATCCTCGGGTTCATGGGTTATGGAAATTGGGTCCGTGGGCTGTGAATTGGCTGGGTGGTTCATGGCGGCTTCGGTCCAGATTCTTCGGCCGGCTCGATATTTTTATTTTTTTTTCGGGAAGCAGGTGGTGGTGGTGGTGGATTTTGTGATTTTTAGAAGGAATTCGGGCTTTTCGAAAAGTCGGGCCGCGGGATTGGATTGTAGGCAGCAGAGAAATTGGGGTTTCGTTTGGGGGTGATGCCTGTTTGTGCGGCTGTGGTGGGTTGAGAAAAAATTCGTTTGGGGTGATGACTGTTGTGCGGCTGTGGTGGTGGTTCCAACAGCGTTGGCGGCTGTGGTGGGCTGAGAAAAAAATGGTGACAGATAGATTCGACAGTTTTGTCGGGTCGGTTTTGGGTTTTGAGATTGTTTTTGGTTTCGGATATCCAATCACATACTTACAAACAAATAGTTTTTATATCCAATCATTATTTCCCCAAAAATTTTTGTCTCTCTCAAAAAAATTTATTTTCACTATTTTTCTAATGAAACGAAACGAAAATGAACGAAAGAATATCCAGTCACAACCTTAATTTTTCCCCTAAAAATAATTTAATAATTATAATTAATTAAAAAACAATATACAATAATTACCGAACCCTGTATAATCTCCACTAATATTAAGAGCAGCGCAAGTAAAAAAAAGAGAGTTGAAACATAACCAAACGAGCCCCTAGAAGAATCCTATGTGGCTTTCCGCCCAAGAAATTGAAACTAAAATCACACAAAAGCCCCAGAAAGAAAAAAGAAGAAAACAAGAGGGAAAATTGGAAATTGAGAGAAAATGGACGTGATAAAATCGCAGCAGATATCGTCGCGGCCAATCGAGAAGGTGGTGGTCCATCCTCTGGTGCTGCTGAGCGTTGTCGATCACTACAATCGGGTGGCCGCGTGACACCAGGAAGCGCGTGGTCGGCGTTCTTCTCGGAACTTCCTTTAAGGGCACTGTCGATGTCAACCAACAGCTACGCCGGTCCTGTATTCTCGATCCGATCTCTTTTTGTTTTATATTTGCTTATTTCTTACTGTTTTAGTGTTCGCCTATATTTACTTGCTAAGAAGTTATTCATCTTTATATTTTTGCTCGACATAAAATAAATTGGGCTAATTGCACTTTTAGTCTTCATAGTAGGTATTGTTTCTAAGGAAGGGGATTTTTGTTAATTGTAATGTCTAAAGTAAGGAATTTGAAGTTCATTGAGCTAAATATGTTTTTTTTTTTTTTTTTTAATTATTATTTTTTAAATCAATGCTGAAACCGAAGAGCTTGATCTCTACAGAGATGACAGTATAGACTCCAATACTGAATATGTTAGTGCATTTAACCTTTGAGTTTGCGGTTTCCTGTTTACATGTTCATTTGGATGGGGATCAGTTTTACGAATTCATTTAAGCACGATTGGGCTCAATAGCATGTGACCTGTGGTAATTTGGTTCCTGTTATTGAGTACTTCCTGTATTAATCAGTGGTGGATCCACAGTTTTAAAACTGGGTAGCATAACCATAAGAAAAAGAATATCTGAAATTCAAAATCTTATGATTTAAATCGACAATAAATTAGAACATAAGTAAGAAGTAAAACTAATATGCAAATTTTGGAGTTTTAAAAAAAAATGATATCAAAATGAGAATTACAAATAAAAAAAGTTCTTCTTATGCACTTGCATACCCTTTTGCTTATATAAATCTGCTCTGTATATAATTTGTATGAGAATTAAGATTAAGCCTACTTTTTGAAAGCATCAGTGCTACATTTTATTTATAAATGACTATTTTGTTGGTAAGGAATTTCCATTGGGTCATATGTGAAAATGAATAAATACTTTTGTTGTGTTGTGTTTCAAAAACTTAATGAATCCAGCACATCTTGCTGATACCTGTTCAGTTTCTTTTATCAATGCTAATAAGTGTGAGTTTTTGAGAAGCAATGGTCAAATTTATTTACATAACAAGTCTTTCATTCTTTGGATATTTCTTATTTCATTTGTGTTTTCACTAGTTATATTATATGCGATGCTAGCATAACATTTATGTTTGATTTGAGCAGTGCCTTTTGAAGAAGATGATAGGGACCCAAGCATTTGGTTTCTCGATCATAACTACCATGAATCAATGTTTAACATGTTCAGAAGAATAAATGGTTTGTACTCATGCTAGATTCTAATTTCAAACTAAAATATTTTGGAGTTTGGGCATAATTTGATGCACATAAATATCGTGTCAGCAAAGGAGCATGTTGTCGGTTGGTATAGCACTGGTCCAAAACTGAAAGAGAACGACCTAAATGTTCATGAACTTTTCAATGGGTAAGATTTCATTCTTTTTAAAGAAGTTTCGTTTTCATTTGTTGTGAAATATGATGGGTCGGTTACTTATCTACCAATTTTTAGTTTGTTTTCAAATTCTCTGTTCATTTCTGTTTCCCTAGTATATTTTTCATTTAAAGTTATACTTGCTCCGTCCCAAAAACATAGGCCGCATTACTATTTCGAGTGTCACAAAGATATGCTTGTTACTACATTTGATTTAGTACATAGTTAATTTTCATTTTCATGTATACCCCTATTTAATTATTTTAAAATTACACCACTTCATTTACCTAGACTAACTTTCACGGAAATTGAGTAGACAATGGATAAACAATTAATTAATCATAGGGGCATAGATGAAAAAATGCGATACTTTCTATACTAACCAACATTTTCTTTAACTGTGTGAAATAACCGGAAGCCTATCTTTTTGGGACGGAAGGAGGTTTTTTTTTTTTTTTTTTTTTGCATCATGTGTAGGCCTTCTGATACCAGAACCATTTAAAAAAAAAATCTCCCTGCCCCTTTTTAGACCCCTCTATTTGCTTTTGCAACATCTATCAACATTCCTCTATACGCATTGATAATGCAACCTTTCATCTTATTGCAGCTATGTTCCCACTCCATTGTTGGTCATTATTGATGTCCAGCCAAAAGAGCTTGGAATAC
>BMAC01000039.1:840696-872152 GCA_014905375.1 Phtheirospermum japonicum
GTGGACTTTCGGTGGGGGTAAACTGTGCATTTTGAAACTTAGGCTAACCCTTGAGGCTCTCCCGTATCCGCATCTCCCCATGCTTCTCCTGCGCGCCACCACCGCACACCGTTAGCCAACACGTCCCCAGCCGCCACGCAAGTCGGGATGCTCTGAATCGCGTTCCCGAAGTAGAGCGGCTCCAGCTTCGGCTCGAGCCGGTGGCGGCAGTTCACAGCCATCCGGAACGTCGTCGTTTTGGACGCTGGCAGTTTCCTGGCGCGCGTGATCCCCGCCACAGCAGGCGCGCACAGGGACTGGAAAGACGAGATCTCGACCGTTGGATTCCCGTTTCTCAGCCAGGGTGACGGCGCCGTCACCCTCCGGTCAGGGTATCTCAGCGTGTCGTTGCTGTGCTTGCCCATCAGTTCAACGACGTCAATCCCGCCGTTATCCCCCGGTTTGCAATTATTGACACTGGCTTTCAACTTCAAAATTGATTCTCTGCTAAACCTAAAAATCCTCTCCCTCACCGGCGCTTCGCCGGAGAAGGTGACCTTAGGCCCGCCCTCCGGCAGTGGCAGCCACCGCCGGAGAAATCAGAACCGACCGGCGGGTGAAGTCCGGCGTCCTCGAGATCCTCTCCACCCCCCTGCTCATCCAGGAGAGCATGGGGAGATCGGATACGGAGAGCCTCAGGTTACCTAAGGTGGACTTTCGGTGGGGGTAAACTGTGCATTTTGAAATCAGGGGTAGAGATTGATGATGAGAAACAACCATAGTTGATCGATGGATGGGATGATTTAACTGAGAGTGAGATATGGAATGGAATGGAATGGGGTCGACAGAGAGAGAGAGGGTATATATAGGAGTTGGAGGGGAATTGGGTTCATGCATTTAGCTTGGAAAAGGTCGAGTGAGAGAGAGAGAGAGTGTGTGTGTGTTGTGTTCCAATTTGGGAGATGTTTTTCATGATGATATGGAGTTGACTGTGGGAACATGTATTTTTTTGTTTATGATGATTGGGCGGCACGTGTACAACTTTCTTTTTTTCATTTTTTCCAATATATTTTTCTCTTCCCCTGTGTTTTTATTCTAACTATAGAGTAGATAAGAAACTGTTAGGCTTTGTTTTCCCCCTTCATCTAGCAGAAATTACTTTTATGTTTACATTTCTCCTCTAATATATATGTTTCTTAAAACCTTCAAACAATCACTTTGTTTTCAAAAACTTTCCCTAAATATTCCCGAATCATGACTAAACAAAGTCTTAGATTCAAGATGGAGGTGGCAAAAATGAGTCGGACAACTATTAGCTCTCCGCGGCCAAAAAATTGAGTGAGCCTGGCGGAAAACTGTTGGGTTTAATTTAATCGAGAGAAATTAGTATACCTTAAATGCTCGTGTCACTATGAAGTGATTGACGTTGTTTAGATTTACTCAACAATTCAAAGCGAGGTGATCTGACAAAACACTAATTATTATATTTTTTTCAGTGACCACAACTAAGACCATTTGATACTTGAATCAGTAGAAATACATAATGGTTACCTTAACCCCCGCACTTTTGTTGGTTACATTGTCCATTTTACTGTTATTTCCATTTTTTTTAGAACGTTATATTGACACCGAGAATGTACCTTGGCCATTTTTGAATTAAGATCCCAAGTAACTCATGTGCAATGATGGTATGGTTGTTATATTTTGGTCATAAGATAGCTTATTAAACAAAAATATACATCATTTGCCTAGATTACGAGGTGATCTTCGGCAGGGCATAACCTCTTCATGTGTGATACATTTTCATGTTTTATGTATAAATATTAAAAGATGGGCGGACGTAAATGCACAAGAGGGGTGTAAATGAGCCAAGTAGTTCGTGAACTATTCGCTACCCAACTCGATAAAAGATCGTTTGAGCTCGTTTAAAAAGGCTCGTTTAATAAACGAGCAAACTCTAGATTCATGGTATTCGGCTCGTTAGCTCGTGAGCTGGTTCGTTAGTGAGTTTTAGAGTGAGTTTGTTATTAAACTCGTATAAATTAAACTAATAATTTGGTTTTAATTATAATTTTTATACTTGTTCATATGAAAAATATATAAATATATATATAAACTTATTTATTTACGTATATTAGTAGGTGTATTATATACTTTAAAAAATATTTTATTTTATTTTGTAATAAATTAAAGATAATTTAATTAATAATTAATATCTTTTGAGCTCGTTTAGGCTCGATTAAACTCGAAAAAGCTCGCGAGCCATCGATATCTTCGTTTAAAAAAGCTCGAGCTCGAACTCGATAATAAACGAGCAAACTTAAATTCTCTAAACTCGACTCGGCTCGACTCGTTTACAGCATGGTACCATGAAGGTACCGTAGTCATTTATATATATATATATATATATCCCTCCATAAAATACTTTTTCTTCTTTAGCCACAAATCATGTAGCTTTGTGATAAATGATTCGAAATTTATCTGTTAATTGGTTCAATAGTAGTTGCATATGTCTGCCTGTACCCATTCCGGCGATATCAAGACATGCGAAAATTGCAGGGTCAATGGTATTGGGCGGAATTTTACACTATACTATTTAGGCGTTCATGAAAATGACCCTTCAAGTAAGAATCTATAATATCCATATATTTGTTATTCTTTTCGACTTTGGTTCAAGCACCTTTATAACTACTATCAATTAAAATGCAAGATGTGTTTTTGTATCGAAAGTTATGATAAGCCTCAATTTTGTCTATCATAAGGAGGCCAACTCGATAAAAATATATGGATGGTTTTTCCCTATAGGTGTAGTTTTGTAAATATTTCATTTTAAATCTTTGAAGAATTACGAAAGAGAAAAAAATGTATCGATTAGAGTTCCTAAAGGTTTGATTACCCCTACTCTAGATACTAGCTGCACCATTTAGGAATCAAACTCACTTGATTATTTACGATGACTGAATTGTACCATATATCAGGTCCAAAAAATATGTTTAACGTGATAAATATATATTTTTATTTAAATAATATTTTATATTTGTTTTGATAACTCTTCATCGTTCATATGATAAACTAGATAAACTACATCTATGAACGTGTAATATGCATAAAAATGTTCGTATTCGAAATTATATAAATGTTCATGTATATTTTAATAAATGTTCATTTTTATTGTGCTAAACATCACAAAAATATTTATATATATTAATCATCTCATAAATATTAATCTTAATGTGATAAATATATAATTCTCATATATAAATAAATACATAAAAAGAGGTACGCGTAATTGAAAAATGGACATTTAAATTGAAATATTCATTTTTAAGCGTACACTACAAAATAACAGGCGAATACTGACGGCCAAAACACCGTCAACATTATGATAGAAACAAAATTGCTGACGGATTGTTGATGGGCAAGGGCTGTCAGCGCCGTTACTGTCAGCATTTTTTTGGGACGACGGGTTTGCTGACAAGTCAGTGCCCCCGTCAACAAAAAAAAAAAAAAAGATACTGACGGGTCTCTGCCGTTAGCAGTTAAAGAAAAAGATCTTGACAGGTTTCAAGCCCGCCCGTCAACAATATATAGTTATGTTATCATTTATAAATAATAAATAAATATATAATTATTTAAAGGGATATAAAATAAATATAAATTATAATACATTTTAAATAATATTATATATTTATAATATAATTAATTATTTATAAAATGAAATATATAATTATATTATTTATTTTAAATATAATATAATATACATAATTAATTAATTATAAATTTAAGTTTATTATAATATACATTTATAATTATAATATAATTATTATATATTTATATATTTATAATAACTATATATCATTATTTATAATATATATTTATAAATAATAATATATTTATAATTAATAATATATATTTAAAATAATAATTATTTATAAATAATTATATTTATAACATATATATTTATAAATAATATATATTTATAATATCATTATTCATAAATATAATCCACATTTGTAAATATAATATAATTAATTATAAATATAGTTTATAACTTAATTTACATATCTAATATATATTAAAAATATATAAATTCTCACACGTAATTGACTTGGTGAGACGGTAATACCACTCCTTTATTTGTGGGATTCAAATTGACTTGACGAGACGGTAACATCGTTCAAATCCCACCCATGCCATATGTGTAGAATTTAAATTGACGCGGGATGGGTTGGACTGGGCTAGGTTGAAGGCGGGATGGGTTGGATCTATCCAAATAAAATATTATTTTATTATAATATTTCATAAATGCTGACATACTCGTTAGCAAATACATACGGATATCAATTGATGTTCGGAGAATTTGCTGACGTCAAAAATAACTACGAGTATCGATTGATGTTCGGAGAATTTACTGACGGGCAATTCTGTTAATAAACAGTTCGCTTACGCAAAAAAATACTGACAGATATCGATTGATGTTTGGAAAATTTATTAATACCCCGTCAACAATCAATTGGTTGACGTAAAAAATATCGACAAACAATACCATCAACAATTCTCACTATTTTTTTAATGGTATAGTATAATTTATATTCGGATGTACCAATAATAACGAATTTACGATTTTTATATGAGTATATGTTGGTCCAAACCCACCCAATACACTTACTTTGGTGAGATTTGTGGCAACAAGGCGTAGTGGGCTTCATAAAAATCCCAGTGAATCTTTTATCTTATGACACGTAGCAAAATTGGAAACGGCAAAGCAGAGGGCTGATTTAGCTTTGGGGTTCCCAAGTTGGTTGTATGGCTATTTTTGGTAGTCAAAGATAAGGCTCTGAAAATCATTTGTTACGTATAACAAAACAAAATAAAAAGAGTATGAAATATTTGACGATATTAAGGAGGATCATACGAGATCTTGCACCAAATCTGAGGGTCAGGAGATAATCAGCTTGTGAGATCCCCCTTGGATTACTCCATGCATTAATAATTCACTTATTTACATTATTACGTAGAGTGAGAAGATATTTCTCAAATCCTTTTACATTTAAATAACTCAAAAGAAAATCTCCAAAGATTTGTTATACAACGAAAATTTGGAGTCACTATTATTGGGATGCGTACTAAAACTAAAATTTTCACACCACCAACTAAATAAGATTTACTAAATCGATCGAGTAGAGTAGAGAAGAGTTTTGGATTTCATATTTTATTTTGTGATTGTCGAATTATTACTCCTCAAAACATTGCTTTTCAGTTACAAGTAAGACAAGCTGCGGAATTTGGTTTAATTATCCTTTTTATATAAATATAAAACATGGAGCAATTTTCTTCACCTATTTTAATTTTCATTATAATTTTAGTAGTAGTACTTAAAAATTAATATACATTTACAGAAATTGTTTTGCCCTAACCTGGACAGCGTACTGGGATACTTTGAGAATATTTCATCGGTAACAGCCACTGTGTGGCAAAGTGCGAAACTCAATCAAGCGTGTATTTTACTTTATGTGATAAATTGCAAAACACTTATAATTTGTAGAGTTGCAAGTGTAATTTTCACTTATTTATTGTTAATATAACATTATTATTATTTAATGTGAAAAAAAAAAAAACTTCGATTTTGGGAATGCCCAAAGCCAACCAATAATTTGTCCATTGGCTTGATATTGACAACGTATCATTCTCCAAATTTTGGCACCGATGACCACTATTTCGCTACTACACCTCCCGCCTCGTTTTTTTCTATCGTATTTTTAGAAATTTTATGTTTCATTCTATTTGTTTTATTTATATTTTTAAGAGAAAGTTATTATTATTATTTTTACTTTCTCAGTAACAATTTAACGTGATTTTACTAATTTTAACCTAAATCTTTATTATTTCATATTTTAAATTTTCTAAATAAAATAATATTATAATTACTTAATACCTAAAATTATAATACCAATTATTTTTCTTAATAAGTGTAAAATGTTCCGTAAAAACAAATAGAATGAAAAGGAGTATCGAGTAGAAGCCAATTAATTAATTAACACTAACTTCAAAAATAAAATGAAAAATACAGTACACAACTCACAAGTTGTATGCATATAATCTTCTTAAAGATGCATTCAACTTGCAAATGCTACATATTTAGGAAACAAAATGTGTACGTAATTAAAACTTGGGCCGACTTTTTACATTCTGTAACTTGGCTGTCATTCCTTTAATCCCTCCAAATTTTGGCATCGAATCTCTTAATCTGTTTATTATACCACTTAAAAACATTTAATTAAGTCTACTTGTGATAATTTTATAATAATGACTTAACTTATGTTTAAAATCACCTGTTGGAAAAAGGTCGGTTTAATAATTATATCAATAAAAACTAGTCAGAATAACCGTCTTTTAAGGTTTGTCGGCGCGTGCCAGCCAATCAATTTTAAATTACAAGAATAATGAGCAATAATTAAATATTATTAAAGCACATTTGGTGTGATCAGCAGTCAAAATACCTATGTATTTGGTTTTAATTAATACTAAGTAGTTGTTAGGACTGGTAGGTCCATTTTCTCCCATTGGCCTTTCAATTTTTTATTAAAATGGATTCGTGTTAGGGTATAAATAATTATTGTATTGATTGGACAAATTTTGAACCTTGGCGTCTAAGTTCTTGGATCTTTAATTTAAAAGCCAAAGGGTCATCTCGTGACGGTTCAATAACGACCATTAAGAATTAACCTTTTCCGAATTTTCCACGATTGTTGGTGTTAATCATGCATGATGCAAAAGGTACAATAAGCATGTACTGAAATTTTGTCTGTATCTAAACAATCAATTGGATACATGAATAAGGATATTGACAAAGTAATTGTATTGAAACCACATTTCCAAAAACCTTATTAATAAATAAAATACTTGTTGCATTTTGTCAACCTAAGCCAGTGGCTTAAGTTCATTTCTCTCTGATTCATCCACTCCCGAAATTTATACTAAAAACCCAAAAAATAGAGATAAAAATGAAAATAAAAGGAAGGGATTGTTGTTGTATTTGTACGATCTCTATCGAATTGGTTAGGTCAGTTGTCTATTCCTGCCTGCCGAGGGTAGTGTTTTGATTGAGAGGCCGTGAAGCCTATTTGATTAGGTTCGGATTATATTTCCGTGGCTATTATATTGTACACTTTATTATATCTCGCAACATACACGTGATATAAAAGTTTATCAATTTATACATAATATTTATCGGTTGATACTAAAATATCATTAAAATTTATTAATTTTAACACAAAAGGTTCGTTAATTTTCATGTAAAAGTTCATCATTTTGACACACATATTTACGGGTACACAAGTTCATCAATTTGAACTTAAAAATTCATTCGAGTGTATGTAGCTACATACACAAGCGCGTATGTAATAATCTGCCCTATTTTTTTACAGTTGAAACTTGAAACGATAAAAAAAAAAAAAAAAATTCCAAAACTTGTCCAACCGGTCAAAATAGCATGTATTTTCGAGTTTAAACTTTATATGTTGTTATAAAACTTAGTTGAGTCATATGAGACCGATCTCATATTTTGAGACCGATTTTTACCATATCCTAACCCCCTAACCCGCTCATGTGTGAACCGAATTAATTTTATTTTACCTGACTCCTCCCTCTCTCTTTCTCTCTCTCTCTCTCCCTGATTTATTTCTTCTTTCTTCGAATATTAGATCATCCCTGTTCGCCGCCCCCTCTCTATCTCTCCCTAATTTATTTATTCTTTCTTCGGATATTAGACCATCCTCGTTCGCCTCCCTCTCTCTCATCTTTTCTTGTCATAATCATCTTCGTCGAGCGCTCATACACTAACCACCATCTAGAGTACAAATAGTTGGCCCTAATTCAAAACTCTTACAAGGGGATTTTTTACCATTTAATTATCATGATACCGTCGAGTAACTTTTGTTTGTTTTCGAATCGGAAATTAATACCGGTTCTTCGAGAACAAAAGGCGTTTTTGCCTTTTTTCTATTTTGCACAATTAATTTCTCATGATTTTGATTTATTGGTCCATCGATTTTTGTTTTGTGAATTTGTTCGAGAATTCTGCTTTTGCAGCAGCTAGTTCAATGTTATTGTCGGAGTCTTTAACCATGTTTTCGAGGTTGAGATCTATTGAGGCCCGAAAATATTTTTTTTTTCCCGTATGTGACAATATGGAAGGTAAAATTATCGGCAATGGAGGATGTGATCGTAGTTCCCCAAACGCATGAAGCAAGTTAAAGATTCTTGTTAGAAAATCAATTTACTTGTTCTATTGATTCGATCTTAGTTTGAAGAATTGGATAATTATTGAGAAAATCATCAAATAAATTGGTTCCCAAAATTGCAGATTTTTTTTTTTTGATATTTCCATTAAACAAATCGCTCTAAAATCTTGCTTGATTCGTTGTGAGCCTGCTGCACTGGGGCGATTCCGACAAGTAGTGGCTTTGGCTCTTCTCAATGCACTTGTGCCCGCTCGATTCATTGTGGGCCCCATTCAATTTGTATGTGAGTACTAATTTGTGTTGTTGGGGCTTAATGTCGTGATGGAGAATGGTCCGGTGATAGTCCGATTTGGCGGCGATGATTAGTCGACGAACTATATTTTGTAATACTATAATTATATTTTGTGATACTTTAACACCACTTTGTAATACATTTAATTATGAAAAAAAAAACTCGACTAAATAGGAGAAATGCATAATTACTATGCATTATTGCAGATTATTAATAATTCCTTTAAACTTGGTCTCATAATTTCTGGATGATAGGAATGAATATTTTAACAATAATTTGTGATATTTTGACAGTTATTTGTAATACTTTAATAATTGTTTGAGATATTTTGACTCCTTATTATGAAAAAACAGTAATGTGAACAATAGAAATCAAATACTAAAATTATGTGATACACGAAATATGTTTTGTGATATGATATTGCAACAACCTTTTGTGATATTGTAACAAACTATAAGAAAACATAAACACAAATCAAAATTAAAAAATATATGATACTTTAATTATATTTTTGGATAATTAAATAGTATTTTGTGATAATTACCTGCATATTATAAAAACAAACATAGATGTAAACACACAAATTATAAACATGTTATACTTTAACAACAATAATGAGATACTTTAAGCTAATTGTGTGATCCTTTTACTTGAGCGTATGATACTATGATAGCATTTATTGTAACCTGTAATCAAAATAATTTTTTGATACTTTTACTTAATAGTGTGATACTTTTCATGTAAATTGTATGATAATATTACATGTATATAATTGTGACAAGAAATCACCTTTTCTGATGCTTTACAATAACAAAGATTACTTAAAAGTGAATTGCAAAAGATTAATTATCCCTAAAACTATACTTGATAATTATATGTCTTGCCAAAAAAAAGTGTCCACCTAATGAAATCACTTATCGGTGAGCATAAATCCAAAACCTCAGGCAGTACAAACAACATAGATTAGTGAATTATAAACCATTTTAGAATCAACTTATACATAAACACTCACAAACAATCAAACATAAAAAAAAAAAAAACACATAAAGAGTTGTATAGGAAAAAAAAAAGAAAAGAAAAAAAGAAAAGAAAAGAAAACATGCCTACGAGGGGATTGGTTTACAGGTATATTGGATATTGGCCACAATTTTCAGTTTTCGTTTACAGCTGCCATGTCTCTCAATATCAAAACCAAACCACGAGACCGAGCCAAATCACCTTGAACCAGAACCAGTTTCCATTCATCTTCATCGCTAATGTTGAAACAGACCACTCACATTGACAAAGAATCGGCTAATCGTCGGCTGAAATCGCAACAAAACCCCGGTGATTGATTGAATATCATCACTACATTCTAATATTCAATAAATCCAGCATATATAAATATAAAAGTCACTTAAACACTCTAAAAAACAAGTAAAATGCTATTCAAACCCCAACCAGTAAGCATCAAATGTTTACACAAGAAGTAAATCTAGAAAAAACACAAAAGAAACTTAGTTTATTAATTATAATAATTTCCCTAAAAACATGTGATACGTTAACTACTTTTTGATACTCGAACAACCTTTTTTGGTACTTTAACTGCATATAAAAGAATGTAAACTAAATATCAAATCTCAAAAATATGTTATACTTTAACAATATTTTGTAATAGTGTAACAACAATTTATGAGAGTTTAACAACCTATTGTAAAAAAAATAAAATAATAATAATAATAATAATAATAATAATAATAAAAATCATAAATGTAAATAGAACTCGTATAAAGAACAAGTGATACTTAGTATAAAAGTGAGGCTTGTGTCCTCTTATATAGATAAGAGACGTGTCCCAATCTAGGGTTCTCATCTCCTATTCACATCACAATACCATAATTAACCACCGACTTAGAACTAGCATTCCACCTATATGTTAAGTTACCATAAATATTAGAACTCTCGTAATTTTTTAAGTTACCATAATAACCATGGGCCAATAATCTTACCATGCCCTTAGTCCATCGGGGCCCCATACCATAGTCCATATCAGCCCACTAGGGCTCAATATCTCATTAACAACACAACTCAACTCTCGATACCGAGCTATTATAATATCATTTACCTCATAAGAGCTTACTACTCCTATAAGATCTCGCCACTCCCATATAAGAGCTCGCTCTCCTATAGAAGAGCTCGCCTCTCTTAAAGAAGAGGTCACCTTACAGACCTAAAACCCACATGCATACCGATCTCAATATTGGATGACGTATCAGCCAGTTCCCCACATTCTACTTGATTGAGGTAGGAAATCAAGTGGAATGTAATCATAAGTATCTCAAAGTTCAATCCCATGCGCCCCTTGGTGAAAAGCACAAACCATCAAAAATCACCTTAGACTTCAGAACATTAAATTCATACTGCCATTGTGTCGACCTGCCCATTTCCTCGTAATATAATATTCTTGTGGGCGAAAAAATGAAACACCCACAATTAGCCCTACACTGCTTTTTGTCACCCCAAATTCACCCGTCTTTTAACCTTAGCGCCGCTCCCAACATAATTGTCCCTTCATCTTCTTTCCTATGCATATCAAAAACCAAAAAGAATATTTCACCATGTACGACCGCAAAAACCTCTAACAAGTTCTTCAGCAAGAACACCCGCTCGTCTCTAATTCAGAAATTCGGCTCAACACTGATTTCTACAATATCATGGGTAAGTATCCCTAATTCCATTAATTTAATTCAGTGCTCAGCACTGATTTCTTCATTTTAATTTCAAATTTCTGCATTATGAACATATCCTTTCTCTTCCCCTTCCCCACCTTTTGCTTTATTGTTGTTGATGTGTGTTAATTTAGCATCCTCTGATTTCGATTCCCAGAACCCCAATTCCCCATGGATCAAACCCCCATTTGTGACATTTATTCTAAAAACGAGTCTATAGAAATTCCCTTGAACAGGAAAAATAGTAGAAAAAATGCTAAGCAAACTAGAACCGGTCTCATGGATGAATCGGCCGGGAGTCCCACATGGGCCGAGCTAGAAGCCCAAACTAGGGTTCTAACCGCTAAAGCCATTCCTTTACCTCAGTCGCGAGCCCCTACTCCTACTGAACCAGGTTTTTTCTTAACTAACCCAGTAACCATCGTTCCGCCATCTGCCCATAACGACCTACCCACTATTTCCCAAAGTACCTGGATCACTCTTGAAAACCTCTGGGTCCTTCCTGACCACCATCTACTTTCAGCTTTTATGGAGAGCCTCCAACTCCTTAACACTATGAAATTCGTCCATCTCAAGGCGGACAAAAATGACCCAAATAACCCCCCTTCTAACCACATTACAGTTTTTGACGACCATGTAAAGGTAGGAATTATATTTCCTATGCACTCGTTCATGGTCGCCATGGCCGAAAAATATGGAGTCCCCCTACTCCAAATGGCCCCCAATTTCATTAGATTCATCACCGGATATATAATACTATGTACATTTTACAATGTAGAGCCAGACATAGATTTCTTTTACTTTTGCTACGCAATAAAAACCCAGAAAGATACATTTTACCTTTCTTCCCGCCAGAAGTCACATTTTCTTGTTCGCCCTTCATCCAAGGTTCACGAATGGCAATCAAAATTCTTTTTCCTATAGTCTCGTGAACACTGGCCTTTCCCCATAGAATGGTAGGATACAACCCCGCCTCAAGAACCAGTGCTCGTGAAGAAAAAACCCCCTCCCTTCATAAAAAGTATACTGATCTAATTGATAAGTGGAATAAATCTCACCGCGACGTGGTAAAACTTACCGAGTCCGAGAGGGTATACTCTTTTGTTGGCCTCAATCAGCGACCTCTGAAGATGACCGAGTCAGAATTCAATATGTTTGACATACCTTAGACTTTCCACTCATTAGTCTATATTAAAACGAATAATAACCATTCTCCCTTCAAAAAAACGATTCGTGCTCTCTTGTTCGTTGAGCTTAGAGGGCGCATCGGTTACCCAATTGGCTTAACTCCTACTATCACCTCCGCGACCCTAATAATAAACACTGAAGAGGAGGTGGAGATCACTCTTACTGCGAGAGATCTACCGGTCGAGGTTGGTAGCTCTGATGAACAGCTGCCTTTGCAATCTTTGGTGGGCAAGGGTAAGAAGAAGAAAGCCGCACGTGGCCGATCTCGATCTTGGTCCTCTTTTGCTCGAACCAAACGTCGATGCACACAGGGAGTCTCTAGCTCGAGATCGCCAATCCAATTTACAGGCCTTTTGGACTACAAGGACGGCGAACAAATCTTACCTTTGCTAAAGAGCCGGTTGTTGACTCCTGACAAGAGGCTTTTGGCAAATCTGAGCATCCGTGAGTAGGTGGCTTTCTTATCACAATATTTTTCTCAGGTAATGACCCTTCTCACAATGCTTCACTAGTAATTATTTTGAGAAATTCTTTAACTTGTTATTTCCTCTAATGTAGATAGAACTTGTTCTCGTCTCTCTATCCAACAACGTGTTGGTCATAAATTCAAGGAGGAATCTGTAGACTAATTGAAAAAGGCGTGCAACGAGCTAGCAACCCAGGCTAACAAATAAACCGAACAACTTTCCTTAACCCAAGGGGAGTTGGTCAAAGCTCGTTGCCAAATAGCGGCCCGAGAAGAAGAATTGAGTATTTTAAGGTGCCAGCTAGAGAAGACAAAGTCTGAGGTTGCTGGACTCTCAAAATGCCAAATGGAGCTAGAAGGTCTTCTTCAGGAGAAAGATAAGTAGAAGGAGAAGGAGGTGCATGCGACACATGATCGGGGAGTCAATGAAGGTAGCGCCTTTCCCTCCTCATCTACAGATGGAAAATATTCCAGCTTCTGGGTAGCGCCTTTCCCTCCTCATCTTCCAATACATGTGCACCCCCTTTTAATACCTTGAGCACCTTGAACGGTCCCACCCAGTTAGGATCCAACTTCTTTGTGTAATATATCACATAGACACGCTTCCATACTATATAGCCGACCTGAAATCGCATTCTCTTCACCCATTTATTTTATCCGCCTGAATCCTTTGCTTGTATTTTTCCACGCATATTGTTGCCTTATCTCTTATTTCTCTAATTGTCTCCAAATCTCCCCTAACTAATCGTTCATTTTCTTCTTCATTAAAAGTTTCCAGGCGATGAAACCCCATACTATTTCCGTTGGAATGACAGCTTCAATGCCATAAACTAAATTGAAGGGTGATTCGCCCTTGGTAGTTCGCGGAGTTATCCGATAAGCCCACAAAATGGAGGATAGTTCCTCAAGTCATAATCCCCATGTTTCTTCCAGCCTCAACTTAATTCCCTGCATAATAATCCTATTAGTGACCTCAAGCTACTCGTTAGCTTGGGGATGTGCTACTGAAGCAAATCGTTGTTTCATCCCCATTGTCTTGCACTAATCCTGCATCATGTGCCCATTGAATTATGCATCATTATCAGAGACTAACACTCGTTGCATGCCATACATGCAAAAAATACTGTTAAAAACAAAATTGATTATTGTCTGCTTATCTATGTCTGTCACAATCTCGACCCCCACCCACTTCATAAGTAATCCACCGCGACCACTAGGTAAAGCTTTTTGCAGGGAGCCCTCAGAAATGGCCTTACTATGTCAATACCCCATTGTGAAAACGGGCAAGGCGAGCTCATCACCATCACATATTCTGAGGGCACCTGAATTATGGTGCATGCTTCTGACAATTCTTACAAGTCATAATGAGCTCGCTAGCCATCCCCTTCATTCCTGTCCAGAAGAAGCCTGCTCATAAGTCCATTCTGACCAACGCCCTACTCTTTGCGTGGTCTCCAAAATATCCCTCATGTATTTCCCGCAACACTTCCAACTCTTCTTCTCATGATAAGAACTTCAAGTATAGCCCAAAGTGCGACCTCGTATATAGATGTCCATTCATCAAATAAAACCGAGCCGCCATCCTGGCCTACTTAGTAGACGGTTGTATATTTTCGATGACCACCTTATCGAGAATATCCCGAATCAATGCTCGCCAATCTCCTCCTTCTTCTATCTCTATCACCTCGTGTCCTTTTTCCAAACTGCTGTGAGCCAACTTCATTAGAGTAACAGTCCTCGTGTCGCAAGTACCTAATGCCCTTGCCATCTTGGCGAGCTGATTTGCCCCTTTATTATCAGCTCGCGGTAGATGCTCCAATATGTATTCCTCTAACTGAGTTACTCTCTCCTTAAGCTTTCCCAAATACTCTTACATGCGCTCCTCTCTTGCTTCAAAAAGACCCATCAGACTAGTGAGTTACCAGCTGAGAGTCTATGTATGCCTTCAAACATCTTACTCCTAACTCGTTTGCCATCTTGATCCCCTGCAATAATGCCTCATACTCAGTTTCATTATTGGAAGCTTTAAACCCCAGCTTTACTGCGAAATCTAAATTTCCCCCATTCGGATTAGTTAAAACAACTTCTACCTCTGCACCAATTGTCAAGGTCGACCCGTCCACATGCAATAACCAAGTTTTTTATTTAGTTTCCCTCTCAACAGAATGCACCATCTCTTATAAAAAGTTCGCCAACACGTGTTCTTTGATTGCTGTTCTCGGCACGTATACCACATCATACTCACTGAGCTCGACCGCCTACTTCACCAATGTCCCCGACACATTCGGATTACTCAATACCTGCTTGAGTGCTAAATTGGTCCGCACCTTGACCTGTGACCCAAAAAGCAAGGTTGCAACTTCCTTATCGCGTAAATCAATGCAAATCCACCCCTTTACAATTTTGAATAGTTCAGCTCTCACCCCTTAACATCCTACTAATATAGTAGATAGGTTTTTGAACACCAACTTCTTCCCTGATTAGTACTGAGCTTACTGCGACCTCCCCAATAGATATGTAAAGAATCAAGTCCTCCCCTGGTATAAGCTTCGTTAATAATGGCATCTCGGCCAGATACTCCTTGTGCTTGTCAAAAGCCTCCGCTGCCTCCTTAGTCCACTCGAACTTGGACCCCTTCCTCAGAGTCTTAAAAAATGGAAAACCTTTTTCTCCTGATCTGGATATAAAGCGGCTGAGTTCTGCAATGTGACTTGTTAAAGCCTATACGTCTCTCACCGTCCAGAGGTGGGGCATCTACATGACAACTCGCACTTTCTCTGGATTTACTTTACTGCCTCTTTCCGTCACCATGCATCCTAAAAATTTATCGGATTGAACTCCAAAAGCGCACTTCTTTGGATTCAAATGCATGCCATAATGTCTTAATATAATAAAGGCCTTCCTCAGGTCTCCTACATATAACTCCGCTTTCTTGCTCTTCACAAGCATATTATCCACGTAGACCTCCATGGTTGACCCCAACAGGTCTTTGAACATCTTGTCCACTAATCTTTGATAGGTTACCCCTATATTTTTCAACCCAAATGGCATGGAAATAAAGCAATACGTACCCATCGAGGTGACAAAGCTCACCTTAGGTTGATCCTCCTTTGCTAGTGGGATCTGATGATACCCTTGAGATACATTTATTCACATGAATTTGTCTTTATTTTTTTATATATTTGGTTGGTTTTTTAGTTAGATCTGCTGTTAGTTTTGGTATAAGTTGGATAGATTGAGCATATTTTCGTATTTATGTATCTCTGGCTTATTTTACCGTGTTTTATATTTATCTCATGGATATTGAAGCATATTGGTCTGGAGATAGTCGAGTGTGGTCCCGTGAGTGGAGTTTTAACGAGACTGAGCCTCGATTTGAAGTGTTACAACCGATAATGGGTCTGTTATCCACACTGGGTTACCCGGTGTCAGCACAATTTTGGGAATTTTGAGTCCTAGGCCCAGAAAACAAGCAAGCCCAACTCCAATGCGCCTTTAAAAAGGATACAACTATATTAGAAGCAGCTGGGGAGACTTGGTTAAGGGTAGAAGACCTTTCCTTTGAAGGATTAGAAGAGAAGAGTTATTATTCGAAATAAAATCAAGATACCTCTTTAAAGAAGGATTTGGTGAGAGAAAAGGATACACCCATATCCTATAAAAGGAGGGTGAAGCCCATCAATACAAGAGAACTCTCGGACCTCTTGGATTGACAACCCAAGAGTGTTCTTCGTTTTCTTTCTTCTATTTCTTCGTTTCAAATTCTAGTTTAAATCTTAGATAGTTTCTTAGTTTTAGTAGATCTTAGGTTAATTAGTTAGTAGATCTTAGTTTAATTTCTCACTTGGATGACGTTAATCTTCTCCATTAATTAGTAAGTTTTCAATTTTCTTTGCTTTATCATCCCTAAGTTGAATCTACCAATTGATCGATGCGTGGCAGCGGGTAATGGTCTTTTGGGTAGGCCTTGTTTAGCTCGCGGAAGTCAACACACATCCTCCCTTTACTTTTTGATTTTGGCACCATCACCACATTGGACAGATACTCCGGGAATTGGATCACCCGAATGTGTCCAGCCTTCAGCAACTCCTGCACCTCCCCTTCAATTGCCTTATTGAACTCTTCCCCAAAATGTCTTCTTTTCTATCGTACAGGTCGCGCTTCTGTATCTACGTTCAAATTATGTTGCGCGACTTCAAGAGATACTCCTGGTAGCTCCCCATCTCCAAAAGCAAAGATATCTAGAAATTCTTTTAACAGAGCAATGAACTCTGTCCTCATGAGGTTGCGTACCAAGGATGTCGAACTGACGGGCTAGAGTAGGTTGAGCCATTGATGATGTGGGATAAGGACAAGGTGGAGTTTCCCACGGTTGTTGTGCCCATGGTGCCCACAGCTGGTATTGGGCTCACAGGGGCTGCTGTGTTGCCATGGACGATGATATGGCTGCTGCAGCCCGGTAGCATTATGTCCGTGGTGATGTCCATTGTGGCCCCAACCACGTCCGCCGCTGTTTTGGCCTCGACCACAAAAATCAACTCGACGCTGGCCATTGTTGTTGTATCGTGGTTGAGTGGTGCCAGATCCGGAGAAGGGATTTATAATGTATGCTGAAGTCGAGTCGTTGCAAAGTTGGTGGCCAGGAGGCGCGGAGTCAATGACGGTTGCGGCAGCCACAGTCTGTTTGGCCTTGTGTGCTTCTTCAAGAATAAGACGTGAGGGGGCCTCATAAGATTTTGGCAGCGGATCAGATTGTTGGATGAAAGTGGCAACACCATCATGGTTCTCATTTAAGCCTGCAATTAATTAGAGAACTAACCTTTGATTCAAAATAGGGGCACCAACATTTGATAGTTGATTCGCAAGCATCTTAAGTTCCTTGCAATATGCAGAAACATTTGAAAAATCATCGAGACGAACCTCAGTAAATTTATTTTCCAAATAAACGGAGCGAGAACTTTTGTTATCCTAGAAGATGCTTTGTAGTCATTCCCAGGCCTGTTGTGCAGTCACGTCCGGTTCCAGGATGGTGTGTAGAAGATCGTTCAAGATTATTCCGTAGATCCATTGTAGGACTATAACATCCAAGTGCGACCAGAGTTGTTCATCAGCCTCGGCTGCAGGGGTTGTTTCTGGAGGGATTATGTGGTCGATGACCTCATATGCTCGACAATGTATTTTGAAAAGTTCCACCCAAGTAGAGGATTGGCCCTTTTCCATCTCGAGGGTGAGAGGGATGGAATTCTTCACATTATTCACGGCAAGAGCCGGATGAAAGGAAGCAGAAAATTAGGAAGGAGAAAAATAAAATAATGCAGAAGCGTGAGAGGGAGGCGAAATTATTGGTTTTAGTCTTCTGATACCATGAAAGAAATCACCCGTGCTTTATTTTTTTTTAATCTTGTCAGAATATATATAACTCTATAAGAGTATAATTAGGCTACAATTAAGGTAATTAGTTTCTAAACATATGCCTTACAATATTCTAATAAATACATATTATATATATATGGTATAAGGGGTGGGTTCAAATGAGAACCATGTCATTATATGCCAACCTGCGAACTAGTGCTTTTATTATATACCAGTAGTGCTTTTATTATACAATCACAATACTTTATTGATATTTTAGTTATATACACCAGCAGTGCTTTTATTATACAATCCTAATGCTTTTAATCAAACAAGAAAATAAACAAAAAACTTGATCCATCCATTTAATTAGATCTAAGGCCCATAATTGAACCGAGGTTCACATATAAGGACATGGTTCTCATTTGAACCTAATTATATGGTATAATATATATATATATATATATATATATATATATATATATATGTATATATATGGTCTATCAAGGTGGTTAACTGTTGAGGCTGTAAAAGGATGTTTCATAGTAGCAAGATGCGCATACTTAGTGAATCTGTCCACTATCACCAATATACAACTACATCCCCCTGAAACATGTAATTTCTCTATAAAGTCCATGGTCACATGTTTCCATGGATGATCTGGAACAAGTAAGGCTTGTAGAAATCCTGTTGGCATCTTATTCTCATTTGACATAACTAACACCGCTGGCACCTTTGTATCATCTCAATCAACTGTAACTTCAGAGCAGGCCATCAAAAAACTCATTTACTCTCTGAATGGTCACAACCTGCCAAGTGACCTCCTTGAATTGAGGAATTCATATAATTCACGATAGTAGATTCAAGCGTTATGTTAAAACCCACGTATAATCTCCCTTTATACCTTATAAGCCTATCTTTATAGGAGAAGAAGGAAACATTACAAACACTATGATACATTCAGCGATAACCACTTGAGCCAACAAATCATTCTCATAGGTTTATTTCGGTTCATACATCCAAGCAGGCACATCAATAGTTAGAGCTTGACATTGTGCCTCTTCTAATCCCTTTCTTAAAATAGCATCAGCCACCTTATTCTCCTGAACCTTCTTACACCTCATCATGTAATCATATCCCAATAATTTATTCATATACTTATGTTGCAATAATATGGAAAAAAATTGTTCCAACAGAAACTTCAAGCTCTGTTGATTAGTTTTTATGACAAACTGCCCATGCAACAAGTAAGCTCTCCATTTGTCAACTACCAAGATAGTAGTTAAAAATCCTTTCTCTTATATAGATAACTCATAGTGTTTGTTGCTGAGTGAATTTTTGATGTAAGCTAGTGGGTGATCCATGAGAATTTCCTCTTCTTAGTTACATTTGTTAGTGGTTTTGCAACTATCCCATAATTTCTCAAAAACTTTCTATAGTAAGTACCAGTAAGCCCCAAGAACCCTCTCAAGGATTTTATTGAGCTAGGTATTGGTTACTCTGTCATTGCCTGGATTTTTGATGGATCAGATACTACCCCTGACACACTGATAACATGTCCTAAGTACTCCACTGTACTCTGCCCAAAGTTGCACTTTAATGTTTTTGCATAAAGTTGATCTTCTTGTAAGATAACTAGAACATCTCTCAAATGTACCTTATATGATTGCATATCCTTGCTATATACCAAGACGTCACCAAAGAATACTAATAAAAACTGCTTGAGAAAAAGGTATGAGGATCTTATCAAGAGTGTCTGGAATGTAGCTAGTGCATTGGTGAGCCCAAAAGGAATCACTTTGAACTCATACAAGCCAGGGACAGTCAGAAATGTAGTCTTTGCTATATCTGCAGGTTGAACCCTAATTTTATGATATCCAGACCTAAGTTCAATCTTGGAGAAGATAGTTTCCCTTCCCAGCTCATATAACAGGTCATTAATTTAAGGAATGGGAAAGTTATCTTTAATAGTCAAGGAGTTAAAATTCCTATAATCTACACTAAACCTCCAAGAGCCATCATGTTTCTTGACTAATAGCATTGGGGATGAGAATGAATTGTTGTTATGATACATAGCCTCAATCTATAATACTTCTTCTACCATCTTATCAATCTCTATACTCTGCAGATAAGGGTACTTTCAGGGGTGCATTTTAAATGGCTCAGTTCCTTTCTTCAATGTGGTTTGATGCTCATGATCCGTGGTAGGTGGTAATTCTATAGGCGTATCAGACTGTCCCTCATATTCAACCATTAAAAGTACTATCTTTCGATTTCTATTTGAAGATCCCTCACTTGCTATTGGTGCGATGGATCAAAAACATCCATAGGTAGATCTTTTCCCCTGGTTAAATGTTTTCTGCATCTCCCTTCCTTTCATCATTTTAAGAGTTATTTCCTTCTAAGTGCCCTACAATGTCACATCTCCATGTTTTCCTTTGAAACAAATCTTCTAGTTGGTGAAGTCGGAAGTGATAAGTCCTAACTGTTTAAAAAAAATCCACTCCTATCACCATATCTAGTTGGTCATAAGTAAATTTCTTAAAATTGAAAAGATCCAAAAGACAATATTGAGAGATATAAGGTATGTCTAGTCGAGAATTTTCATCTAAATAAAGACATAGATTATAAAGAGTCTTTTCTTTTTTGGTTATTAGAAAGGAAAAATTATTTTTTACCCCTCAATGTATGCGATTTTTTACACATTGCCCCCTGAAGTATTTTCTTGTTTTACTTTACCCCCTAATGTACAAGAGTTTTTGACGTTGCCCCCTAAGCTTTATTTTCGGCGAAATATTCCTTCTATATTCTATCGACGGGCAACTGGGGAGCAAAGTGCAAGAATCTTATAGTTCGGAGGGTAATGTGCACGAATCTTATAGTTTGGGGGGCAAATTAAAATAATATAAATATTGAATTTTTGTCTTAAAGTTTTATATTTGAAAAAAATATAGAGTTTTTATCTTACACACACACACACAAAGTTGTCAATACAGTTACAATTAAAAAAAATCAAAAAAAACCTCATAAATTCTCGATTAATATTTATAATTTTGTAAATATAAATGTTGTCAATACATCTTTTATATTATTAAATATGAAACATATGACTAAGTATTATGTAAATTATTAGGCGAAGTAACATAATAATATATTATTATGTATTATGATTGAACAAAATAAAATAAAGGTGAATGTTGTATATGCATTATAATATTATGATAAGAAAAATAAAATTATCATTCGACATTATTATTTGTATAAAAAGTGTGATTAAATACTATATTAATTACGAGTATATTTTTATATAAGATTGTATCACCATATTACATAGAGAAGAAAAAATGCAAATATGACTTTAATATTTGCGTCCAAGTGCAATTATAATTATATTATAAGATAATTTTAATAATATCTTTTTAACTATATTAATAATTATTAATGTATCATTTCACAAGTATTTTTTATTCCACTTTCCCTGATGTAAATTTTTTTTCGACATTGCTCCCTAAAGTTTATTTCCGATGGAATATTCTATATATATATATATATATATATATGAGATATAAATTCTATATCTTTTTAATAAGATAATTTTTTTAATAATATCTTTTTAACTATATTACTAAATACTATGATATCATTTCACGATTATATATATATATATATATATATAGTATGAGATATAAATTCTATTTTTTTAATAAAAATAATACTTTTACATAAAAGCTCGATATTAAAATTATTTTAATTTGTCATCTAAATTATAAGATTTTTGCACTTAACCTCCCAAATTATAAGATTCTTGCACTTTACCCTCCAAACTATAAGATTCTTGCACTTTACCCCTAGTTCCCCGCCGACAGAATTTAGAAGGAATATTCCCCCGAAATAAACTTTAGGAGGCTACATCGAAAATTATTGTACTTCACGAGGCAAAATAAAATAAGAAATACTCTGGTGGACAATGTGTAAAAAAATGTATACGTTGGGGGGCAATAAATAATTTTCCCTGTTAGAAAAATCTTTAGAATCACTGTGGCATTAATTATAAGTCGTTTTAGTTTGAGTTGGCTCCCTATTTATGGTACTATATTTATCATTAAGTTATTATCATGTTTGGTGTTGGATAAATAAAGTTGATACTTGTACATACCGTAAATTCAGTGGGAGTATATTATTACTATAGACAACTAAATTTAACTCATTTCATTCCCTAAGAAAGGGTTTAAAGTTGATATATGCAAAATACTATTTATGTTTAAAACTCATTTGTATGCTTGAATATAAAAGTTTCTTAGATGTCGCTTACATAATCTCTTGATAAATAATTAATCATGATATGGATCATTTTGAAAAATTGAAAAGGTTTATGAGTATTCTTAGAGAACAAAAATGATTTTATGCTCTATTATAGGTAATAAAACTCTTGGAGACCATTTGGTGTTTTTGATTCCGACTTATTGGATGTTAACAAAGATCCATTTGGCTATAATTAACTGCTAATTTAAAGAGTTGTTATGGAAAAAGAAGTCATGTAGATATTTATAGTTCTTTACAATTTAATAGCTTAATTTTGAAACATAAAATTATTGATAAGGAAAGAGTTCAAAATAAATAAACTTTCATGTAACATATATAATAAAGAATTCATGCTAGAAAACTCACTAACTCATGTATTAACATATGAGGTATTCACGAGAGCATATTGCT
Source organism: Phtheirospermum japonicum (assembly GCA_014905375.1). Lineage (NCBI taxonomy): Eukaryota > Viridiplantae > Streptophyta > Magnoliopsida > Lamiales > Orobanchaceae > Phtheirospermum > Phtheirospermum japonicum. The sequence continues at coordinate 863,638 of BMAC01000039.1, forward strand.
CTAATAGATGGTATTCTGGATTTTACCTTAGTTCATTGATAGTTAATGTATTATGTACTTTTTTTTTATGTTTTTTAAGTTGATGGTTATACTATTTATGAACTATGTTTTTCGTAATGTTATACATTATTTACGATTTGATTTCGCTAAAATTGGATTAGTTGAAAATATACATGCTAAAGATCACATTACATGTATTTCTATACTGGTCACCATATTTGATCTGTGTCATTGAGTATATTGGTATAATAATTATCATGGTTGATTCACGATATTTACAGTGATGAAAAATTGTGATAGTCTCATTGTAGGTATATGAGATGGACTAGATTGTCAGAGGATATTTGTATAATAAATATAAGGGAAAAAGATTGTAACCATCCTGTACTATACACGTTTTTTGGGTTTGCATCCTAACATTTTTTTTTTTGTAATTTAATGCATCCTGTACTTCACAAAATTCTGAAAGTGCATCCTCCGACAAGTCAACTCGCCCCAACTCGCCGAAACTCACCTAATCTCGCGAGTGACGTTGCATATTTTCAAACTCGTATACTTTAGGTGAGTTACGGTGAATTTATTATTTATTTAAAACTAGTTTCGGCATATTTTATTAAATATGCAAACTCACCGAATTTATTATTTAATAAATAATAAATTTTATTTATTTAATAAAACTAGTTCCGGTAAACGTTAGGATAAAATATGGTTTGCATATTTATTTAATAAATTCTAGTTTTTATTTAATAAAACTAGTTCCGGTAAACGTTAGGATAAAATATGGTTTGCATATTTATTTAATAAATTCTAGTTTTTATTTAATAAAACTAGTTCCGGTAAACGTTAGGATAAAATATGGTTTGCATATTTATTTAATAAATTCTAGTTTTTATTTAATAAAACTAGTTCCGGTAAACGTTAGGATAAAATATGGTTTGCATATTTATTTAATAAATTCTAGTTTTTATTTAATAAAACTAGTTCCGGTAAACGTTAGGATAAAATATGGTTTGCATATTTATTTAATAAATTCTAGTTTTTATTTAATAAAACTAGTTCCGGTAAACGTTAGGATAAAATATGGTTTGCATATTTATTTAATAAATTCTAGTTTTTATTTAATAAAACTAGTTCCGGTAAACGTTAGGATAAAATATGGTTTGCATATTTATTTAATAAATTCTAGTTTTTATTTAATAAAACTAGTTCCGGTAAACGTTAGGATAAAATATGGTTTGCATATTTATTTAATAAATTCTAGTTTTTATTTAATAAAACTAGTTCCGGTAAACGTTAGGATAAAATATGGTTTGCATATTTATTTAATAAATTCTAGTTTTTATTTAATAAAACTAGTTCCGGTAAACGTTAGGATAAAATATGGTTTGCATATTTATTTAATAAATTCTAGTTTTTATTTAATAAAACTAGTTCCGGTAAACGTTAGGATAAAATATGGTTTGCATATTTATTTAATAAATTCTAGTTTTTATTTAATAAAACTAGTTCCGGTAAACGTTAGGATAAAATATGGTTTGCATATTTATTTAATAAATTCTAGTTTTTATTTAATAAAACTAGTTCCGGTAAACGTTAGGATAAAATATGGTTTGCATATTTATTTAATAAATTCTAGTTTTTATTTAATAAAACTAGTTCCGGTAAACGTTAGGATAAAATATGGTTTGCATATTTATTTAATAAATTCTAGTTTTTATTTAATAAAACTAGTTCCGGTAAACGTTAGGATAAAATATGGTTTGCATATTTATTTAATAAATTCTAGTTTTTATTTAATAAAACTAGTTCCGGTAAACGTTAGGATAAAATATGGTTTGCATATTTATTTAATAAATTCTAGTTTTTATTTAATAAAACTAGTTCCGGTAAACGTTAGGATAAAATATGGTTTGCATATTTATTTAATAAATTCTAGTTTTTATTTAATAAAACTAGTTCCGGTAAACGTTAGGATAAAATATGGTTTGCATATTTATTTAATAAATTCTAGTTTTTATTTAATAAAACTAGTTCCGGTAAACGTTAGGATAAAATATGGTTTGCATATTTATTTAATAAATTCTAGTTTTTATTTAATAAAACTAGTTCCGGTAAACGTTAGGATAAAATATGGTTTGCATATTTATTTAATAAATTCTAGTTTTTATTTAATAAAACTAGTTCCGGTAAACGTTAGGATAAAATATGGTTTGCATATTTATTTAATAAATTCTAGTTTTTATTTAATAAAACTAGTTCCGGTAAACGTTAGGATAAAATATGGTTTGCATATTTATTTAATAAATTCTAGTTTTTATTTAATAAAACTAGTTCCGGTAAACGTTAGGATAAAATATGGTTTGCATATTTATTTAATAAATTCTAGTTTTTATTTAATAAAACTAGTTCCGGTAAACGTTAGGATAAAATATGGTTTGCATATTTATTTAATAAATTCTAGTTTTTATTTAATAAAACTAGTTCCGGTAAACGTTAGGATAAAATATGGTTTGCATATTTATTTAATAAATTCTAGTTTTTATTTAATAAAACTAGTTCCGGTAAACGTTAGGATAAAATATGGTTTGCATATTTATTTAATAAATTCTAGTTTTTATTTAATAAAACTAGTTCCGGTAAACGTTAGGATAAAATATGGTTTGCATATTTATTTAATAAATTCTAGTTTTTATTTAATAAAACTAGTTCCGGTAAACGTTAGGATAAAATATGGTTTGCATATTTATTTAATAAATTCTAGTTTTTATTTAATAAAACTAGTTCCGGTAAACGTTAGGATAAAATATGGTTTGCATATTTATTTAATAAATTCTAGTTTTTATTTAATAAAACTAGTTCCGGTAAACGTTAGGATAAAATATGGTTTGCATATTTATTTAATAAATTCTAGTTTTTATTTAATAAAACTAGTTCCGGTAAACGTTAGGATAAAATATGGTTTGCATATTTATTTAATAAATTCTAGTTTTTATTTAATAAAACTAGTTCCGGTAAACGTTAGGATAAAATATGGTTTGCATATTTATTTAATAAATTCTAGTTTTTATTTAATAAAACTAGTTCCGGTAAACGTTAGGATAAAATATGGTTTGCATATTTATTTAATAAATTCTAGTTTTTATTTAATAAAACTAGTTCCGGTAAACGTTAGGATAAAATATGGTTTGCATATTTATTTAATAAATTCTAGTTTTTATTTAATAAAACTAGTTCCGGTAAACGTTAGGATAAAATATGGTTTGCATATTTATTTAATAAATTCTAGTTTTTATTTAATAAAACTAGTTCCGGTAAACGTTAGGATAAAATATGGTTTGCATATTTATTTAATAAATTCTAGTTTTTATTTAATAAAACTAGTTCCGGTAAACGTTAGGATAAAATATGGTTTGCATATTTATTTAATAAATTCTAGTTTTTATTTAATAAAACTAGTTCCGGTAAACGTTAGGATAAAATATGGTTTGCATATTTATTTAATAAATTCTAGTTTTTATTTAATAAAACTAGTTCCGGTAAACGTTAGGATAAAATATGGTTTGCATATTTATTTAATAAATTCTAGTTTTTATTTAATAAAACTAGTTCCGGTAAACGTTAGGATAAAATATGGTTTGCATATTTATTTAATAAATTCTAGTTTTTATTTAATAAAACTAGTTCCGGTAAACGTTAGGATAAAATATGGTTTGCATATTTATTTAATAAATTCTAGTTTTTATTTAATAAAACTAGTTCCGGTAAACGTTAGGATAAAATATGGTTTGCATATTTATTTAATAAATTCTAGTTTTTATTTAATAAAACTAGTTCCGGTAAACGTTAGGATAAAATATGGTTTGCATATTTATTTAATAAATTCTAGTTTTTATTTAATAAAACTAGTTCCGGTAAACGTTAGGATAAAATATGGTTTGCATATTTATTTAATAAATTCTAGTTTTTATTTAATAAAACTAGTTCCGGTAAACGTTAGGATAAAATATGGTTTGCATATTTATTTAATAAATTCTAGTTTTTATTTAATAAAACTAGTTCCGGTAAACGTTAGGATAAAATATGGTTTGCATATTTATTTAATAAATTCTAGTTTTTATTTAATAAAACTAGTTCCGGTAAACGTTAGGATAAAATATGGTTTGCATATTTATTTAATAAATTCTAGTTTTTATTTAATAAAACTAGTTCCGGTAAACGTTAGGATAAAATATGGTTTGCATATTTATTTAATAAATTCTAGTTTTTATTTAATAAAACTAGTTCCGGTAAACGTTAGGATAAAATATGGTTTGCATATTTATTTAATAAATTCTAGTTTTTATTTAATAAAACTAGTTCCGGTAAACGTTAGGATAAAATATGGTTTGCATATTTATTTAATAAATTCTAGTTTTTATTTAATAAAACTAGTTCCGGTAAACGTTAGGATAAAATATGGTTTGCATATTTATTTAATAAATTCTAGTTTTTATTTAATAAAACTAGTTCCGGTAAACGTTAGGATAAAATATGGTTTGCATATTTATTTAATAAATTCTAGTTTTTATTTAATAAAACTAGTTCCGGTAAACGTTAGGATAAAATATGGTTTGCATATTTATTTAATAAATTCTAGTTTTTATTTAATAAAACTAGTTCCGGTAAACGTTAGGATAAAATATGGTTTGCATATTTATTTAATAAATTCTAGTTTTTATTTAATAAAACTAGTTCCGGTAAACGTTAGGATAAAATATGGTTTGCATATTTATTTAATAAATTCTAGTTTTTATTTAATAAAACTAGTTCCGGTAAACGTTAGGATAAAATATGGTTTGCATATTTATTTAATAAATTCTAGTTTTTATTTAATAAAACTAGTTCCGGTAAACGTTAGGATAAAATATGGTTTGCATATTTATTTAATAAATTCTAGTTTTTATTTAATAAAACTAGTTCCGGTAAACGTTAGGATAAAATATGGTTTGCATATTTATTTAATAAATTCTAGTTTTTATTTAATAAAACTAGTTCCGGTAAACGTTAGGATAAAATATGGTTTGCATATTTATTTAATAAATTCTAGTTTTTATTTAATAAAACTAGTTCCGGTAAACGTTAGGATAAAATATGGTTTGCATATTTATTTAATAAATTCTAGTTTTTATTTAATAAAACTAGTTCCGGTAAACGTTAGGATAAAATATGGTTTGCATATTTATTTAATAAATTCTAGTTTTTATTTAATAAAACTAGTTCCGGTAAACGTTAGGATAAAATATGGTTTGCATATTTATTTAATAAATTCTAGTTTTTATTTAATAAAACTAGTTCCGGTAAACGTTAGGATAAAATATGGTTTGCATATTTATTTAATAAATTCTAGTTTTTATTTAATAAAACTAGTTCCGGTAAACGTTAGGATAAAATATGGTTTGCATATTTATTTAATAAATTCTAGTTTTTATTTAATAAAACTAGTTCCGGTAAACGTTAGGATAAAATATGGTTTGCATATTTATTTAATAAATTCTAGTTTTTATTTAATAAAACTAGTTCCGGTAAACGTTAGGATAAAATATGGTTTGCATATTTATTTAATAAATTCTAGTTTTTATTTAATAAAACTAGTTCCGGTAAACGTTAGGATAAAATATGGTTTGCATATTTATTTAATAAATTCTAGTTTTTATTTAATAAAACTAGTTCCGGTAAACGTTAGGATAAAATATGGTTTGCATATTTATTTAATAAATTCTAGTTTTTATTTAATAAAACTAGTTCCGGTAAACGTTAGGATAAAATATGGTTTGCATATTTATTTAATAAATTCTAGTTTTTATTTAATAAAACTAGTTCCGGTAAACGTTAGGATAAAATATGGTTTGCATATTTATTTAATAAATTCTAGTTTTTATTTAATAAAACTAGTTCCGGTAAACGTTAGGATAAAATATGGTTTGCATATTTATTTAATAAATTCTAGTTTTTATTTAATAAAACTAGTTCCGGTAAACGTTAGGATAAAATATGGTTTGCATATTTATTTAATAAATTCTAGTTTTTATTTAATAAAACTAGTTCCGGTAAACGTTAGGATAAAATATGGTTTGCATATTTATTTAATAAATTCTAGTTTTTATTTAATAAAACTAGTTCCGGTAAACGTTAGGATAAAATATGGTTTGCATATTTATTTAATAAATTCTAGTTTTTATTTAATAAAACTAGTTCCGGTAAACGTTAGGATAAAATATGGTTTGCATATTTATTTAATAAATTCTAGTTTTTATTTAATAAAACTAGTTCCGGTAAACGTTAGGATAAAATATGGTTTGCATATTTATTTAATAAATTCTAGTTTTTATTTAATAAAACTAGTTCCGGTAAACGTTAGGATAAAATATGGTTTGCATATTTATTTAATAAATTCTAGTTTTTATTTAATAAAACTAGTTCCGGTAAACGTTAGGATAAAATATGGTTTGCATATTTATTTAATAAATTCTAGTTTTTATTTAATAAAACTAGTTCCGGTAAACGTTAGGATAAAATATGGTTTGCATATTTATTTAATAAATTCTAGTTTTTATTTAATAAAACTAGTTCCGGTAAACGTTAGGATAAAATATGGTTTGCATATTTATTTAATAAATTCTAGTTTTTATTTAATAAAACTAGTTCCGGTAAACGTTAGGATAAAATATGGTTTGCATATTTATTTAATAAATTCTAGTTTTTATTTAATAAAACTAGTTCCGGTAAACGTTAGGATAAAATATGGTTTGCATATTTATTTAATAAATTCTAGTTTTTATTTAATAAAACTAGTTCCGGTAAACGTTAGGATAAAATATGGTTTGCATATTTATTTAATAAATTCTAGTTTTTATTTAATAAAACTAGTTCCGGTAAACGTTAGGATAAAATATGGTTTGCATATTTATTTAATAAATTCTAGTTTTTATTTAATAAAACTAGTTCCGGTAAACGTTAGGATAAAATATGGTTTGCATATTTATTTAATAAATTCTAGTTTTTATTTAATAAAACTAGTTCCGGTAAACGTTAGGATAAAATATGGTTTGCATATTTATTTAATAAATTCTAGTTTTTATTTAATAAAACTAGTTCCGGTAAACGTTAGGATAAAATATGGTTTGCATATTTATTTAATAAATTCTAGTTTTTATTTAATAAAACTAGTTCCGGTAAACGTTAGGATAAAATATGGTTTGCATATTTATTTAATAAATTCTAGTTTTTATTTAATAAAACTAGTTCCGGTAAACGTTAGGATAAAATATGGTTTGCATATTTATTTAATAAATTCTAGTTTTTATTTAATAAAACTAGTTCCGGTAAACGTTAGGATAAAATATGGTTTGCATATTTATTTAATAAATTCTAGTTTTTATTTAATAAAACTAGTTCCGGTAAACGTTAGGATAAAATATGGTTTGCATATTTATTTAATAAATTCTAGTTTTTATTTAATAAAACTAGTTTTTTTCTAAATTTTGTATAGTACAGGATGCACTTTCAAAATTTTGTATAGTACATGATACATTAAATTACAAAAAAAACGTTAGGATGCAAACCCAAAAAACGTGTATAGTACAGGATGGATACAATCTTTTTCCCTAAATATAATATAGTGTATACATAAAGAATTATAATTAATTTTCTAAGGAACAATATGTAGCACAAGTGGGAGATTGTTGGACATTATCAATTTCCTAAAATAAAGTGGGTAACATATTTTAAGTACAATTATCTTTGTCATTATATTATTATTATTATTATTATTAGACTTAGTGTATGTTTGTTAAGTATAATAAGCTAGTTTATGTCTTATTTAGAAGACTTATAAGCTCTCTGTATTTAAATAAGTCTTGTTTGGTTGCATGAGCTTATCTGAAAAGTCTAATCTTATCTCAGATGCTACTATTACAAGCGTTTCAAATAAACTCATGGAACTTTTTGATTTTATTCATATTCTTACCCTTTTATTTTTATTTATTTTTTAGAAAATTACACTACTATTTCGTTAGGTATTAGTTTTTTTTTAATTTCACCACTTTATTAATTYTTAGATGAATATCTAAGAATTATTTTAGTATTGTAAGATTATTGGGTTTATTAAATAAATATTATAAATATAATTATAAATTGATAAAATAAAATTGTTTTAAAAAATTTTAAAAATTTGTACCGGGACGCTAATGTCAAACGCGTTCCAAACCTTTTTAATCAAAAAAAAAAATTTGGGGTCATTTTGAAGGAAAAAAAACAAACAAGTTTCGAGGCCGAGACGCTTGTGTCAAAACACGTCCGGGTGAAATTTGTAAAAAAAAAAAAAAAAACTTGGACCAGGACGCGTTTGACACAAGCGTTCCCGGACGATTTATTAGGTAATATTTATATCAAGTATTTTTGCAAAATTTATTATGTAACGTTTGACTTTTAAATTAAATTAAAATGTGAACATTAATTAAGATCATTATTAGCTGTT
>BMAC01000039.1:875072-897914 GCA_014905375.1 Phtheirospermum japonicum
ACCCAACTTTCTTTTAATCCCTCGAGTACGAGCATCTCACGCTCTACCCTTACTCGTGATATTAAAAAAGTTGTTGGTGAATATAAGTTAAACTTATGTAATGAATTTGTTAGTTTACCAAACAAAGTTTCAATTTGCTCGGATGTTTGGAGTGATCATTGGGAACGAAACTCTTACATGGGTGTTACATGTCATTGGGTTGATAATTCATGGACTTTACAAAAACATTTGCTTGCATATAGAGACTTTAAAGCTCCTCACAATGCACATAATATTTGTCAATTAATTCATTTGATTTGTCAAGAATATGGTTTAGTTGAAAAAATATTTTCTATTTCATTTGACAATGCAACTTCTAATACGACGAGTGTTAATGAGCTTATTAGTATTTGTAAACCATCTATTGGTGGCTTGTTTTTTCATATTAGATGCATATGCCATATTTTGAATTTGTGTGCTCAAGATGGTTTGAATGTTTTGAAAAATGATCTTTCTCCAATTAAAGCGGCGGTCACGTGTATTCATAGAAATAAATCTTTGCAACGAAAATGGGCAAGATTTTGTAGGGAAAACGGGTTTGAACCTAATATTTTTTCAACCGATGTGCCTACTCGTTGGAACTCTACATATAAATTATTGAAAGATACATATTCGTATAGAGAGGTTTTGTGTTCGTTTTTTGACCAACAAGAAACCGGAATTATGTTATATACAAACCAATGGTGTACGTGTAATTATTTGAAAAAAGTTTTAAAGGTGTTTAATGATACTACTAATTTATTTTCCGGTGTTTATTATCCTACTTCTCACCTTGTTGTTGGAAATTGTGTTAAAATTGCATTCGTCTTTAAGGAGTGCATGAGAAATGAACGATTGGAAGAATGTGTTATTTCTATGAAACGAAAATGGTTGAAGTATTTTCATTACATTCTAAGTATATTTTTAGTTGCTACATTATTAGATCCTAATAATAGAGAAAGTGGTTTACAATTTTATCTTAATAGTTATTATGATGCTTTATTGCCTTTTGAAAACTATGAATATCCTTCCGTTGAAACTATTATTCAAAATGTGAAAAAAATTTTATATGATATGTTTAAAGAATATAGTATAAACTTTGATGGTCCTCTTCCTATGAGTTCCGGGAGACAAACTTCTACTAGAAGTGGTGACGGCGACGATGAAATTGAGGGATTTCAAGATTTTTTGAAACAAAAAAAGTCACGAATGGGGCGTTCGGGTTATTCATTCGGTTCTAACCCTTATCGAGAACTTGAAGCTTATCTAACAACGGCTTTTGAGTATGGAACGTTGGGAGAAAATGAAGCCGATAGCGAGTTTGATATTTTGAATTGCTGGGCATCGAGGAAATCACTTTATCCAGTTGTTAACATCATTGCGAGGGAGATATTGGCGTTCCCGTATCAACCGTTTCAGTCGAACAAGCATTTAGTGAAGGAGGGGTACATGCTGGACGAGCGGAGATCCAAACTTACACCTCACAATCTCGAGTGTCAAATGTTATAGCATGATTGGGTCAACGCCAATCGACGGAAACAAAAAAATGTTCTTAGTGAAGATGAAGAGAGCGAGACGTATTATGATAATATGGGATCTAGCAACGAGTCGGTAAATGGATGAGTATGGTACCCCTCACACCACCGCTTCCGATTCCAAGGTAAGTAAGGTAAGTGAGAACTACGTGGATTTTGATTCCCAAGATAAGGGATACGTAGGCAACTATCTTCAATTATTTGAAATTAAGATTTCAAATTTTAACTTCAAATATTTGAAAATAGTTCAAATCCAATTTCTTTTTAATTTTCTTTTTTGAATTTATTAAAACTCTTCTATTATAATTTTTTTATTTTAACTTCAAAATATTTTTTATTTGACCAGTCGATCGACTAGTTCTCTCTAAATCGACTGGAGAACATAATGTTTGACAATTTTGGGCGAAGCAGTCGATCGACTGACGCTTAGTCGATCGACTTCTTCTCAGTCGATCGACTGAGTTAAAATTAAAATAAAAAAAAACCGTGAAAACCGTTCAAATCGAACCGGGACCAAATCGTGAGCCGGCGGTTTGCAAATCGGCGTAAAGCGTCCGATTTCACGGTTCGGTTCCGGTTCGAGATTTCCGCCGAAATCGAACTGGCGGTTCGAACCGTGAACCGGCGATTCAAACCGCCTGGACACATCTATTGACTACATGGTAATTGTCATAGCAACAAATATCGTCGAGAAATCGAATTTCTCACGATACGAACAAATGTAATATTTACGAATATATAGTAATAACTTCGCCACATAAAAATGAAGGGTGGGTTTTGAACTCTGACTTGTTAAGACTTGCTCATCCATTCCACTATGCCATCTTCGAATTTTTAAAGCAGATAATAAAATATTCAATTTAACAATCAAACTTCAAAGACAAAAATAAATTATGAATACTATTAAAACATTAAACCTACAAAATAATCATATATAATAAAATGATATGATAAAAACTTACTCATTTAATATATTATTAGAGAAAATAATTATAATCAAAATGTAAAACCTTTTGACTAGTCCAATAAAAGAGAAATTTATAATCTACAACAGTAATTTTACATTTTGTATAATAATTATATGAGATAATTTATTAAAATAAATGAAAAAGAAAAATTATATTCAAATAAATTTAAAATCAAATTGATAAACTCGGATTATTAATAATAGTCACAGTTGAACTTGAGGTAATTACAAAGATAAAAAAAAAGAAAAAAGATTATGAATTATTAATGTATTAAACCCGATTCATTCTCAATTTGGTTGATGCCACGATATTTTACCTTTCTTCTCCATTTTATTTCCTAATAAAGTTTGAATTAAGAATTACTAGTGGAAAATTGCTTTTTTAGTCCATTATATTGTCCACTTTTCAATTTTGGAACAAAATATTGTCCAGTATCAAAATACATACACGAAACTGGCAAAATAATCAAAAAAGGTCCAAAATTATCATGTTCGGGCCGAATTGCTGACGTGACAGGATTATTTTTCTTATCATTTTTCATTTATTTTTAAATGTTAAATGGAGAAAAAAAATTATTTTTGCCCTTCTCATTTGTTTTTTTTTCCCTTTATTTATTTCTTTCAAAATAATTAGAAAACACAACTCAAATTTGTAAATTAAATAAAGTAAATTAGGGTTTTTTTTTTACCCAATTGGATATATATTCCAATTATCCAACTATATCTTTTCCTCCGGAGGATCATTATCAGTTTCAAGAGATTCTCAAAACACTTAAAGAGTGGAATGGCGGTCCCCTCATCAAATACGACGGCTTTTGGTGCCCGGGCATCTTTCTCAGACCAGTACTATCCTTTCAAAATCACTTGAAAGCCGAGCCCGAGAATTTTGTCAACTCACATCCCTTATAAAACCCTTCCCGATTCGATCCGCGAATCGGGATGTAAAATTATATTCGTCTGGAGAAACCCTCTTGATCAGTTCATCTCACAACGCCATTTCTTGCTTGATCTCAAAAGTCATTTTTACCCAAAAATTACGCTTTATTTATATAATATTACTAAAGAAAATTTATCAAAATTCCTTACCACCCCAAAAAGCTCGCCGGAGACGGAACCGACCACCGTCAATTCCAGTCACCATCTCCACCGCCCTACTACCCCCACGCGGCGCTCACGGTCGAAACGCCAGGAGATAACGTCGACTGTACCTGCACAATCGTGGAACCGCCACTGAGCCGCCGTGCTGTCGCCGGTGTGTGAAGAGAGGACCGACGGGAGGAGAGAGGGAGAGAGTCGAAGAAGATGGGTTTTAATTGAATGTCTAATTAGAGGTTTTCGGTTTCGGGGTGTTTTTGGTAGTTCAAGCGTAATTTTTACTTTTTGACATTTAAATTAAATAAAAATTGATAATTAAATATTAGATCCTGCCATACGTCAGCCATCAAACACGAATGAATTGGATAATTTTGTACATTTTTTGATAATTTTGCTAATTTCGTGTATATATTTGATAATAGATAATATCTTGATATAAAATTAGAAAGTAAACAACATATTGTACCAAAAAAGAAATTTTCCCGAATTACTTAGTAGTCCTGAATAGAACTCGAATTCGTATTTTGTTATTATGGTAATAATCCCCAATACTAAATCTATATTATTTTCTACTTTTTCCATTAAATAAAAAACTAAGGTACATAAGAAGTTTAGTTGAGGAGATTATTATAAAATCAACCTGAACTTTTGGCATACGATTCGTTATAAATCCAGGTATTTCGGTGGTTCATAATTTTTTTATAATTATATCATAATATTTATATTCTAAAATTATTGCGTTCAATTTATAAGTTTCATGTTTTGCTTATCGATAAAATTCAAACATTCAAAGTCACATCTAAACAAATTTAAAATCATCGCTGGGTCAAATATGAACTTAATTTAGACCTACTAATTTGCTCGTGCAGCTTCTTGGTTTTATGGACGTTACGAGTGACTTGTCTATTAGAGTGTAAATAATTTAAGGGATCTTGGAAAAAATAACAAAACTTGACAATTAACGGATAAATGGTCTAGTCTACTTTTATATTATCATTTAAAAGATAAAAGTTAAAATTACTCTTGCATATCATATGATGTTTAATGAAATTCTTGATCATAATTTCAGGGTTTATGTATAATTAGCTGAGTAAAATGATTATTATCAAAAAACTATTCATTTGTTTGAATTTGAGTTGAATAACCTTGTGAGAGTAGACATTTTTGACAATCTTCCATTATTTTATGCATAACTTATATACCAGTTTCATAATGTCCAGAGTAAGATTAGATTCAAAGTACTTAAAATTCAGTATCTTGCATCATATTCCAATAACGGACGAAATTATGCCTATCAAAAAGATAAATTTAGGACAACGAATTTTACCCGGACCCATTAACTGCCTATGATAACATTGTTTTTCACGTATGTTAGTGCGACTCAACTCAACTCTCAACCATCTAATTGCAAGTGCTTCAATGTGACAGCCACAATATATTAAGCTCATTATGTAAAAATAGTGCCCAGTTTATCTAATAAACTAAGTTTTTTTTTTTTTTTTTTCTAATCATTATTATTTGTTACATATTTAAAGTATATTGTTGTAATCAAGACATAAGCAAGTGGGATCAACTTTAAGCAACAAAAAAGTAAGTCCTAATACATATTATCATGTGCCTATTCATACACACCCAAAAAACAAAAACAAAAAAACTACTTTTTCAATTTAATAAAAAATTATGTATAAAACTAATAATATAATGTGACGACCACCACCATACATACAGTTGTCCCTTTATTGGGCGACGACCACCACCCGCCGGATATGAAATTTAACAAAGTTTATATCATCTGAAGCATCTCGTCGCTCCAACAATCGTTGAATATTGACAATTTGGGTATTAGCGGAGAATACGAAGACGAGGCTTCTTCGTTTCATGGTGGATTTTTTTTTCGTTTGTTTGAGCCATGATGAGGGTTTCTAGCTAAGCGGTTGTAGGGGAGGGGTCGAGTGTAGGTGGTGATTCCAACAGAGAGCGGTTGCTCATGGTCGGGTTTGGCCCTGGGTTTTCCAGTGATAGCTCACGATTTTAGATTCTACATTTTGTCTTAGATATGAGATCTAAAGTATATTAGTATCATCACATTATTGTTTTCTTAGTTTCTTGGATTATTTGAAAAAATGTTTTGTGACTCTGATTGATAAAATCATGAGTTTAACTCATGTTTGGATTCTTGTGGTCAGTTTTTTTGTTGTATTTGGGATCTTACCACTTTTTGTGATTTCTTGTTTGTTTCATGATCATAATTAATAAACAAAAGGCAAAAAAATATATTGTTGGGATTTTGTGAAGTTTAAGATCATTAGGAATGCTTGACGAATTTGATGAGCTTTTTTGTTACTATTAGTCTTGTATGAATGATTGATTAATTTGGAATATTGTGAACCATTTTATCTCCAATTGTTTCTTCATGAGGTTTTTCTTTTTTTTAGTATGAAAATCATGATTTATTTGTATTCTATGGTAAAATAAAAAGCCTGACTTTTATTCTTGTTACTATATCTATATATCTTACTTCTGTTTTCTTGTGTTTAATTAATTAATTCTCCCTATAATATTTTTAAGAAAAACTAAAGGTCAATATTGATACGACATCTAATATTCAGCTCGGTATGCATGAGGGTTTAATGGCCTATGGTCTTGTTACTGCGATGGATTTTAGGTCTATATGGCGACCTCTTCTTTAGTAGATGCGAGCTCTTCTATAGGAGGGCGAGCTCTTATATGAGAGTGACGAGCTCTTATGAAGTAAATGATATTATAATAGCCCGGTAACGAGAGTTGGGCTGTGTGGTTAACGAGATCTTGGGCCCTGATGGGCTGATATGGACTATGGTATCTGGCAACGACGAACTAAGGGCATGGTAAGGTTATTGGCCCAAGGTTATTATGGTAACTTAATAAAATACAATAGTTCTAATATTTATGGTAACTTAACATATAGGAGGAATCATAACTCTAAATCCGTGGTTAATTATGGTATTGTGATGTGAATAGGAGACGGGAACCCTAGATTGGGGTCACATCTCTTGTTTATATAAAGAGGATACATGCCTCACTTTTATTCTAACTTGATTTTATCCTACTTTGAGCTCTCATTTATTCATTATCAAAAAGGAAAGTCACTTAAGCATCGTAGAGCCTACGTCGGGACCGTCCCTTCATGCCAGTATTCTCTTTTCTTGGTGAACCAATCCGTTTGGTCGCATCAAGTGGCACCGTCTATGAGAATACGAGGGACATCGAGTCCTTCAGCGAAAGACGTGAGAATTTCAAAGGACTGACATGAAGGGAAGAGACATCATACCTCAAACTTTGGATTTTGGCTCTGACGCGAGCAAGACTAAAGATATGGGTAAGGAGAAGCAGGTTGCAGAGGAACAAACACCACCACAGGGGAGAGCATCGGATCAAACGATCATGAAAACACCACCACCACCACATAAGGAAAAAGCAGAGAGTTCGGGAAAGAGGAATAAGTATAATTCTCCAGAGATAATTAGGCAAAGGACGATCAATATAGGAACCAATAAGTGGGATGAATTACCAAAGGGAAGAACTTGTCACGTCGACAAAGGACTCCTTGAAAAATTGATGGAATCAGTGCCTTCGGGTAAGTTGAAGAAGATTTTGGCGGGCGAGGATAATAGTGAGGAGGAGAAGGTTGGAAGAAAAGATGAGGAGTACAGGCCAGAACCACTGACTCCGGGACAGAAGAAAAGAAGAGAGAAGGATTCATGGATGTCGAATCGTGAGTTGATTCGAACCACAAAGAAAAGACGATATCAGATAGAATACCCATCATCATCGGAGGAAGATGAGGAGGAGGACAACGCGCAATATTTGGTAGCAGGCCACGTAGGAAATCTTATCAACGTCACACTTAGCGTGACGTAGAAGAAGAGGAAGATGAGGTGTTGCTTACATCCCGCGCAGTGAGAGATATGCAAGAAGAGGTATGAGCGTTATAGAGACAGGTCGCAGGAGCAGAGAGAGATGAGTTGAGAGGCCACTCGTTTCAGGGGGGATATTGAGAGCAGCTTTGCCTCGAGGATATAAGGGGCTGAATTTTTACTATGAAGGGTTGTCAGACCCCACACACCATGTGTATAGTTTTGAAAACGAGGGAGTTCTACGGCAGTATACTGATGCAGAGGCATGCAGGGCCTTCCTATCCACCTTGAGGGGTATGGCACAAGATTGGTTCCATTAGCTAGCTCCAGGGAGAATCATTAGATTTCAGGTCTTGAAATTGGACTTTTTGATACACTTCGCTAGCGCCAAGTTGCATACAAAAATGGTGCAATCTCTCTTCTCGATGGTACAACGATATGGAGAGACTTTAAAGATCTATGTATCTAGGTTTACCATGGCTACTCTTGAGGTGTGTGCGGACACAGTTGATATGAAGGAAGGAGCTCTGCATCAAGGCTTAAGGATGGGAGGTTTGAGAACATCGTTGGCTAAGCGACCTGCACATACATTCGAGGAGGTCCTCGATAGTTGCATGGAGTACATACATGTTGAAGAGGCTGGAGAGGAGGACAGAATACTCTTTAGAAGGGAGGTTGGAGAACGGAATGAATAACATCCAAGAGGCCGGAGCCTAGAAGGGACACAAGGCGACCTGCACGGGCACTTTTGACCTCGGGAACAGATGTAAAAGGAATGGTAAGGAGTGAGGGAAGAGTATGGAATGAGGACGCAGACTTCACACCCTTGGTAACACCAAGAGCTAGAGTGCTTATAATCATGGAGAACCAAGTTCCTGATGCTATCAGGTGGCTATAAGACTATACAACAATTCCTGCTAACCTGAGATCTCGATTATTTTGCAGGATCCAAAACAGTTATGAGCATTTACGGAGTGATGGCGGAATTTAAAAGGAGGATATTGAGAGATTGGTCAAAACAGGACACTTAAAGGAGGTGGTGTATAAGAAAAAATAACCCCAAGAACAAAGGCAGGCATTACTGAGTCCACCACCGGGGGGAGCCCCACAGGCGCAAGTGGGGGGACAACCAAGACAGGGAGGGAAAAGAAGGACAGAGCAAGGGGAAGCTGCTGGGAATAATAGAAGAAGGATAAATATGATATCGGGTGGGTCGAAGGGCGGAGACTCAAACAATGCAAGAAAGCGACATGTGAAGGCAACTCGCCCTGGACCATTTGAGGTCGCTGCAATTAATAGGCGACCTCAGGTGGCTGGACCGGTTATTTCTTTTAGCCCGGGGGAGCAAAGAGGTTTGTAGGTGGAACCTAATGACGCATTGATAACTGAAGCTGAGGTGGTGGGTATGACGTTGGAAGAGTATTCAGGAACAATGGGAGCTCGGTCAATATCCTATACCAGGCATGCTTGGAGCAGATAAATTTAGAGGTAAGAATACAACCTGTGCAAGCACCTTTCTATGATTTCAATGGAGCGCAGGTCATCACATAAGGAGAGGTGGTGCTCCCATTTACATAAGGAAAAGGCGAGCGGCGGGTGGAGAAGAAGTTGATGTTCTTGATAATTAAGGCCACTTCAGCTTGGTCACTTCTACTTACCACATGAGTGTGATCCAGCGGGAGATAAAGTTGGCGAGGTAGTATCAGAATAGCAGGTCGCTTGGTTCTGTTATCAAGTGAATGTACGGAAGGGGATGAGCGAAGGAAAGCGGGAATAGAGTGGTGATGTGTAAGAGGGGATACTTAGCGCTAAGAAGTTGAGAGAGGAGGAGAATTTTATTCAGTCCTCAGCACGCATATAAAGTACATGCACCACCAATGTATGCTCCCACAGACATTGAGCAAGCCATGGACACCATGTCAATCCAGTCGCCAAACGACAATGGCTGGTACATGAATACAGGAGCAACTTCCCACATGACGAGATCCGAAGGTACTCTTACATATAATTTTAATACGTCCATCATTCCTAATATCATTGTCATTAGTGGTCAAGAAGTTCCTATTTGCGGTCATGGTCAGACTACTTTAAACCCACCATTAAAATTAAATAACGTATTTCATGCTCCTAAACTTATTAAAAACTTGATTTCAGTACGTCGTTTCACCATGAATAATAATGTTACTATTGAGTTTGGCCCCCTTAGACTTTCTTTGAAAGACATTCAAAGAGGGACACCCCTAATAAGATGTGATAGCACTGGTGATCTATACCCCATCACCAACAACCCTCAATCCAACCTCGCGACTCTTTCTCCCGTTTTATGGCATAATCGTTTGGGACATCCAGGAGCACCTGTTTAAGAGCATGCAAACAATTTCCATGCTCTTATGTTTGTGACTCTTGTGGTTTTAGAAAACTTGTTAAATTACCTTTTCTTTCTTCGTTATCTAACGTTCTCATTTGATATTGTGCACAGTGATTTATGGACTTCACCAATTTTAAGTACGACAAGGCATAAATACTATATTATTCTACTTGATGACCACACGAATTTTCTTTGGACTTTCTCCATCGGCCAAAAATCCCAGGTTTACTCTATTTTCTCTCCTTTTAGCACTCACATTTGAACCCAATTTGAAAAAAATATAAACAGTTTTCAATGTGATAATGGGAAGGGATTTAATAATGGCCTCTTCAAATGTTTTTGCCACTAAAATGGTATGGTTTTTCATTTTTCATGTCCGTATACTTCCTCCCAAAATGGTAAAGCCGAACGTAAAATCCGAGCCATCAATAGTTTGATACTTACTCTCCTTGCTCACTCCTCTTTACCTCCTTCATTTTGGCACCACGCACTCCAAATGGCGATGTATCTTCTAAATATTTTACCTTCAAAACTACTCTCCAATTTTTAGCCTACTCAAATTCTATATCGACGTACTCCCTCATATACACATTTGCGCATTTTCGGATGTTTGTGTTATCCTCTTTTTCCCTCCACCATAATAAACAAACTTCAACCCTGTTCCAATCTGTGTGTATTTTTGGAATATCCCACTACTCATCGCGGATACAAATGTTATAACCTCTCCAGCCTTAAATTATCTTATCTCGACATGTCGCATTCGACGAGTCACAATTTCCATTCGCCAATATTCATTCTCTAACTCCTTCATCCTACAGTTTCTTAGACGAAGGAATCAGTAACATAGTCCACCATTTTCAACATATGGAGTAACCCATGACACTCAGGAGCCCATCAAATGCAGAACAAGCAATTCAACACCACCGCCCCATTCGCCTATTTCACCATCCAACTCACCAAATCCAATCGACAACCTTCTCCATACTAAAGGGCCCATCTCACCTGCTCTGGATATCCGACCCACACGACAACCCAACCCAACTACTTCATCCCACTCTACCACCGGTCCAGCAACCCACTCTCGATCAGGCGCACATTCGATGCAACCACGAACCATGACAACCTGAAGCATGCATGGCATATTAAAATCAAACCAACAATTGAATTTAACATCTTCCGTCACACCATCACCTCTTCCCAGTAATCCTAAACTTTCCTTATCTGACCCAAATTGGAAATCGACAATGATAGAGAAATTTAATGCGCTTATTAAAAATAAGACGTGGGAGTTGGTGCTTCGTCCTCATGATATTAATATTATACGTTGTTTGTAGATTTTTCGTCATAAAATGAATTATAATGGTTCCGTTGAGCGGTACAAGGCCCGTCTTGCAGGTGATGATAGGTCTCAGCAAGTTGGGATTGACTGCAATGACACCTTCAGCCCAGTAGTGAAACAGGCTACCATTTGGACAGTACTCAGTATCGCCGTATCAAATTCTTGGTCCATTCATCAATTGGATGTGAAAGATGCCTTCTTACGTGGGCACCTTCAAAAAACCGTCTACATGAATCAACCAATGGGTTTCTGAGATCTAGTTCATCCGGGCTATGTGTGCCTCTTAAAGAAATCCTTATACGACCTCAAACAATCTCCTCGAGCATGGTACCAACGATTTACTGATTTCGTCTCCACTATTGTTTTTTCGCATAGTAAATGTGATCATTCATTATTCATCTATCGCCAAGGGAATAATACCGCATGCATTCTCCTTTACATTGATGACATCATTCTCACTGCTTCATCTGATTCTCTACGTACATCTATTATCTCATTACTTGCTTCTGAGTTTGCTATGAAGGACCTTGGTTCTCTTAGCTATTTTTTGGGCATTGTAGTCATTCAACACAAGGACGGTCTATTTCTCTCCCAACAAAAATATGTTGAGAAGATTCTTGAACGGGCTGGTATGATCTCTTGTAAGCCTTCACACACACACCGATGGACACCAAGGCTAAACTTAGCACCTCTTCGGGTCCTCCTTTTGGTGATCCTACTCAGTATCGCAGCCTCACTGGGGCAGTGTAATATCTCACTTTCACGAGACTCGACATCTCTTACACTGTATAACAGATTTGCCTTCATATGCATGATCTGAGGGCTAACCACATCAATGATCTAAAACGTGTTTTATGATACTCACGAGGCACGTTGGACCATGGCTTAAATCTTTACAGGACCTCCGTTTCCACTCTTATATCATACACTGATGCCAATTGGGGTGGTTGCCCAGACACTCGACATTCAACCTCCGACTATTGTGTGTTTCTTGGAGACAACTTAATCTCTTGGTCCTCCAAACGACAACCAACCATGTCACGATCAAGTGCTGAAGATGAATACTGAGGGGTAGCTAATGTTGTCTCTGAATCCTGTTGGATCCAAAATCTCTTTTTTGAACTTCACATCCCATCCACAAGGCTACATTCGTCTATTGCAATAATGTTAGTATGATATATCTTTCTGGTAACCCCGTTCAACACCAACGCACAAAACATATTGAGATGGATATCCACTTCGTACGTGAGAAGGTTGCTAAAGGTCAAGTCTGTATACTTCATGTTCCATCCCGCTACCAAGTTGCCGATATATTCACTAAAGGGCTCCAGCGTATCCTATTTAATAATTTTCGAGCCAATCTAAGAGTTCGCAGCCCTCCCGCTTTGATTGAGGGGGTGTGATTGACCACACACACACACACACACACACACACACACACACACACACACATATATATATATATATATATACAATCATAAGATATGTATAATCTATATTATTATTAGAATATTGTAAGGCGTATGTTTAGAAACTAATTACCTTAATTGTAGCCTAATTATACTCTTATAGGGCTGTATATATTCTGACAAAATTAATGAAAATAAAGTACGGATTATTTCTTTCACACCTCTTCATAGATGTGGTGAACAAGTTACATGGTTTACCTCAGTCCATTATCTCAGACTGGGATAAATATTCAGCATTAATTTCTGGAACCAGTTATTTAAATCTCTAGGAGCGAACCATCATTTGAGCCCTGGTTATCACCCCCAAACAGATGACCAGACTGAAAGAGTTAATCAGTGCTTAGAATCTTATCTCAAGTGCATATGTCGATATTCTCCTTAAGATTGGGCTAATTGGATATAGCATGTTAAACATTGGTATAACTCTAGCTTTCACTCCACCATCCAGATGTGTCCCTTTGAAGCATTGTATGGATATAAGCCTACCATCCTCATAATTTCTCAAGTGGAACAGGTATTTCGGAGACATCAGGTGCTCCAGCAGTAGTTGAAACAAGTCTTAGTACAGGCTTAGGAGAGAATCAGGAGGCATGGTAATCCACTCTGAAGCTAAAACCCCTATAGACAACTCTCACTCCACAGTTCTAGGATGTGGAAGCTTTGTCCAGAATTTGCTTGTCCTTTCACAATTACTAAGCCTGTGGGGGAGGTGGCTTATGGACTATATTTTCCAACTGAAGCTAAAATCCACCTTATTTTTCATGTATCTTTACTCAAGAAACTGGTGAGGATGTCAAGCAATGTAGCTCCAACTTTACCATCATTTGATAGTGATGGCAAGGTCCTTTTTACATGCAGTTACTATTCTGGACAAGATATGGTTAGACGCAACAATTCCGCAATGGGGCCAGTTGTTGTTCAGCTCTACCAATTGAAGGAGCCACTTGGGAGGATTTAAACCTCATTACGCGCCAATTTCTTCATTTGATATCTTGAGAACAAGCCTGTTGTGGGTGGGGGTATTGATACAGTATATGCCACTAGCACTATAGTTGAACTTCACGTGGGAGGGGATTAGTTAATTATCACACTTTTAAGGGAAAGTAGTTACAAAGTTATTAGTAGTTTGTTAGTAGGGTTGAACGGGTGTGGGGCATGGCAGCTGTTACATACCAGCCATTTTCATTTCTTAGAGTATCTTATGGGTAATTTGTAACCAATTCCAAAACTTTCTCAATAATTTCTCTCAATCTTCCTCTCAAGTTTCTTGTGCTTCTTAGCTAAAAACCTAACTTCCGACATTCCCTTACTTATTGTGGTGCAACAACCGTTTGCAATTAGGAAGACCAAAACGAGGGTTCAAAGAAGGCCAAATCAAGGGTTTCAATTTATTCTGATTTTTAACTTTTTAGAAATTACATAAATCGACAATATTGGGCAAAAAAATCTAATCTTAACAAACATAAACCTAACCCTACAACTGGAATCCAGAATCTGAATTAGTGAATTCAACTTTAATAAGCACGAAAATATAAACATAATATCGGAAAATTTTCATTTTTGGTCCACTATGTTGACCACATTTCAGAAAAAGTACGTGGTGTTGGCCATCATCACACAATGTCTGCTCAGTAATAAACCACAAAGGATTGATGCATGAACATGGAGGGCTAAGCTTACATCAGCAACCAGGGACCAGCCTGAGGAACATGATAAAAACAGCTCATCACATGCACAAGGAACCTCCCATGCACCAACAGCAGGTGATCACAAGAGCAATGACTAAATTAATATAGGTTGGCATTCTTATCTTGTTGTACGATTTAGAGGACAACTGGTAGGTCTATAAAATTCTATGAGTTGTATAAAAAGGAGAAAATTTAATGGAAAAATTAATCAATGAAATATCAGCTCATTTTCTAACCCTAGAAAAATGCTTCGGCCGCTTTTTTCATT
Source organism: Phtheirospermum japonicum (assembly GCA_014905375.1). Taxonomy (NCBI): domain Eukaryota; kingdom Viridiplantae; phylum Streptophyta; class Magnoliopsida; order Lamiales; family Orobanchaceae; genus Phtheirospermum; species Phtheirospermum japonicum. The sequence goes on from BMAC01000039.1 coordinate 889,716, forward strand.
TTCTGGATGGTTTCCTTTTATGGTACCAGAGCCATTGATCTGTCTTTTTCACTGAAAAGCTTCTGCCTTTTTTCTCTTTTTCCGCTTTGCCTGACTTTTCCTTATGGCCTCAGCTACAGCATTAAATGTTTTGGAGCCCGTGGTCCAACTTCAAACTCGGCTTGTCACTGTCAAGCTGAGTTATAACAATTATCTATTGTGGGAACAGCAAATCTTAATAGCTCTTAGAGGGTATGGTCTTGAGGGTTATATTTCAGGTGATATTGGAGTTCCAAAAAGGTTCATTCCTGATCCAAATGGTGAAACACCAAGGCTAAATCCAGCTTATCTCAACTGGATCAAACAGGATCAGCTCATTGCCTCTTGGCTTTTATCATCCCTCTCTGAAAATATACTTGTCACCACTGTTGGTCTAAGAAGTGCCAAGAAAATCTGGGATACCCTAAAAAGCTCCTTTGCCACTCAAAGCTCAGCTAAGGTGATGCAGTTGAAGCTGCAGCTTCAGACTCTCAAAAAGGGAAACCTTTTCATCAGGGATTACTTCAATAAGGTCATATCCATATGTGACATGATTTCAATTGTTGATGAAGGGATAAAAGAAACAGATCAGGTTTTACATCTTCTCACAGGACTTGGATCTGAATATGATCCTGTCATTGTATCTCTCACCACAAGATCCAATGCTTGCACACTCATGGAGGCTTATACAACACTGCTTTCATATGAAAATAGGATTGAAGGAATTGAAAGCCTAAGTCAGACCATGGGAACAGATAATACTCAGTTTTCTGTGAACTTAGCCACTCAGACTCAAGGACAAAGGAGGAGCTTCAGCAATCCAAGTGTTAGAGGAAGGAACAACTCATCCAGAGGAAGAGGGTCTTATTCAAGAGGAGTTGGAAATAACTCTAGAGGCCTAGGAGGAAGGTTTTCTAATAGCAGTAGGCTTAAGTGTCAAATCTGTGGCTACAACAATCACACTGCAGAAAAGTGTTATTACAGACTTGATATGAACTATTCATCTACATCCTTCAGCAACAACAATCAATCTAGCTCCAATCCTTCTCCTTCTATTCACATGGCCAGCTTTGGTAATAATGCCTCTGAAAATAGTCCGGACAGTCTTTGGTATCCAGACTCTGGATCTACAAATCATCTCACTTATGATTTTGGGAATTTGAGCATGGCATCAGACTATCAAGGACTTGAGAGGGTTCAAACAGCAAATGGATCAGGTATGAACATTGCCCATATTGGCTCTTCTGTTGTAATGTCCCCCTCACAGTCTAATCCCTCTAATTTATTTTTAAATAATCTTTTACACACCCCTGAAATTTCCAAAAATCTAATAAGTGTGGCAAAGTTTGCACAAGACAACCAAGTTTTCTTTGAATTTCATCCTCTTATGTGTTTTGTGAAGGACCTAGCAACAAAGGAAATTCTACTCCAAGGGATTCTTAAGGATGGACTCTACAGCTTTCACCTTATCCAACATAATCAAGCCTCTTCCAACAATAAGCAATCCCACAAGTCCAATCTGTAGTATTCCCCTTCAGCTCTTTCAGCTACAATAAGCAAAGGTCTAAATTTAGCCATTTAGCACTCTAGGTTGGGTCACCCTTCTCTTGATGTTGTTAGAAGGGCCCTCAAACATTGTAATGTTCCTTTAAATGATAATAAAGATGTTTCATTATGTTCCACTTGCCTTGAGGCTAAAGCTCACAGATTGCCTTTTTCTGATAGCATAACTGCTTATAATAATCCTTTTGATCTTGTTCATAGTGACCTCTGCGGTCCAGCACATGTTGTTTCACATTCTGATTTTAGGTACTATGTGAGTTTTATTGACCATTTCACAAGATCTACCTGGTTCTATCTCTTAAAACAAAAATCCGACACCAAAACAACATTCTTACACTTTCAAGCCCTAATTGAGACTCAGTTCAATCAGAGGATAAAAATATTACAAACTGATGGGAGGGAGTTTCTGGCCTTAAGGCCTGTTCTTGCACAAAATGGTATCCCACATAGAGTATCTTGTCCATATACACCCCAACAAAATGGATTAGCAGAAAGAAAACATAGACAAATAGTGGAGGTAGACCTTTCCCTTATTTCTCAATCTAAAATCCCACTTTCCTAATGGGATGAGGCCTTTACAAGTGATGTTTTTCTTATCAATAGACTACCTACCAAACTTCTGAACTACAAAACCCCTTTGGAGGTTCTCACTGGACATAAACCTGATTACCACCTCCTAAAGTCCTTTGGTTGTTTATGTTATCCCCTACTCAGGCCCTACAATGCTCACAAACTGCAGCCAAGAAGTGTTGCTGCAGTTTTCATAGGATATAGTCCCTATCATAAGGGCTATAAGTTGTTGTTACCTTCCAAGAAAATAATTATCACAAGGCATGTGCTCTTTGAAGAGTCTATCTTTCCCTTTCACCAGAAAGGCTCTAAACAGCAATTTGTCCTAATTGAGCCTGCAAATGTGGATCCCCTCCACCTCCATCTCATACACCACCTCCTTCCCCTCCTCACATGAATATACCTCACACCCCTTCAACCACATCAGACTCATCAACCTCATCCATTCCAGGGGCACTATTACTATAGACTTGCCAATTGACAATGTTCATACTTATATGCCTATTGTTGCTACTAATGGTTCCAATGAGGTTGCAGGTGTTGCTTCTACTCAGGTAACAGGTACACAACAGATGGTCGCTAGATCAAAAGCTGGGACTTACAAGCCTAAAGTCCTCCTTGCTTCTACATCAGAATCTGATGAAACTCATGATGCTATTACTGCATTGACTATCCCACCATGGAAAAGAGTTATGCAAGCTGAGTATCAGGCCTTGATCAAGAACAACACATGGACCCTTGTGCCACTTTCTTCTCACATAAAGGTTATAGGTTGTAAATGGGTGTTTAAACTAAAAAGAAATCCAGCTGGTGACATTATAAGGCACAAAGGAAGGCTTGTTGCCAAGGGATATACACAAGATCTAGGTTGGGACTACATAGAGACATTTAGCCCAGTCATCAAGCCAAGCACAATCATAGTGGTTCTCTCCCTTGCCTTATCCTTTGGATGGTCCTTCAGACAGATTGATGTGGACAATGCCTTCCTCAATGGTGATATTGATGCTGAGCTCTATATGGAGCAACCTACTGTCATTGAGTTGCTTTCTGATCCTCCCTTAGTGTGTAAGCTCAACAAATCTTTATATGGCCTCAAATAAGCTTCAAAGGCTTGGTCCAGCAAATTTGGTGCTGTCCTGATCAATTTAGGTTTCACTGTCTCTAGGGCTGACACATCCTTATACATTCAGCATTCCAATACCTCCTTTTTACTTGTGATGGCCTATGTTGATGACATAATCATCACATGGAGTGACAACAAGGCAATTGATAAGTTGGTGCATCAGCTTCAAACCTACTTTTCAATCAAGGATCTTGGCTCACTGAGCTTCTTTCTTGGGATTCAGGTTTCTCAGACCACAGATGGATTGTTTCTGACTCAAAGGCAATATGCAGCTGATATCCTTCTTAGGGCTGGTATGAAGGGGGCAAACAGTATATCTACTCCTATGGTTTCTCATCCATCCCTTTCTAAACATTCTGGTCAGCCTTTTGAAAATGGATATAAGTACAGGAAAATTGTAGGGGATCTTCAATACTTAACCTTAACTAGGCCTGATATCTGCTATGCAGTGAACAAAGTGAGCCAATTTATGCAATCTCCTCTTGATCTACATTGAAAGGCTGTGAAGAGAATTCTGAGGTATATTGAAGGTACTATGAATTATGGATTGAAGCTAACAAAATGCAACAGGTCCAAGATTACAGCATTCTCAGATGCTGATTGGGCTGCTGATGTGGATGACAGGAGATCTACCTCAGGGATTTGTGTGTTCCTTGGGAATAACCACATCTCTTGGAAATAAAAAAAACAGCCCACTGTGTCTAGATCAAGCAAAAAAGCAGAATACAGGAGTTTGGCCTTAGAAACCTGTGAAGTCATGTGGTTGCACTCTCTCTTTAAGGAACTGAAAACACAACTGATCAAACCTAGCACTATTTGGGTTGATAATCAAGGAGTTATAGCTCTTGCCTCTAATCTTGTGCATCATTCTAAGATCAAGCACCTAGAACTGGACTTACACTTCATCAGAGAAAAGGTAATGGACATGGTGATTTCTGTCAGACATGTTCCAGCCATTGATCAAAGAGCCGACATCTTCACTAAACCTTTGTCAGGTCAATTCTATGCAAGGATGAGGAACAAGATGCTTATGAGTTCAGAAGGTTGCATAGAATTGAGGGGGCATAATAAACCACAAAGGATTGATGCATGTGCATGGAGGGCTAAGCTTACATCAGCAACCGGGGACCAACCTGAGGAACATGACAAAAACAGCTCATCACATGCACAAGGAACCTCCCATGCATCAGCAGCAGGTGATCACAAGAGCAACGTCTAAATTAATACTGGTTGGCATTCTTATCTTGTTGTACGGTTTAGAGGACAACTGGTAGGTCTAGAAAATTCTATGAGTTGTATAAAAAGGAGCAAATGTAATGAAAAATAATAATCAATGAAATATCAGCTCATTTTCTAACCCTAGTAAAATGCTTCGGCCGCTTTTTTCATTTTCTGGCTGGTTTCCTTTTACTAAGTTGGTCAATTCATCAAAAAATGTCCAAAAAAAGCCCGATCGAGTTTTTTCGCTGACGTGGCGTGATTCAATACTTTCTTATCATTCTTCTTTAATTTTAAATATTAAATTAAAAATAAAAAACTGAAAAATTTCTATTTTGGTCCACTATATTGGCCACATTTCAGAAAATTTACGTTAAATTGGCCATCATCAAATCATATCTGCTGAGTTAACCAATTTATCAAAAAAGGTCTAAAAAGTCTTGATCGGATTTTTTTCTTCTGTCGTGATATTATTCTATATTTTCTTTTCAGTTTTCTATAATTATAAGAATTAAATTAAAGACGAAAATGTGTTTTGCTCTCTCTTTTCTTTTTTTGTTTTTCTTTTCTCTTTTCGTTAATCTAATTAATAAAATTTTAATCAATAAGAATTAATATAAACTATTTATAAATATAAAAATATAATGTAAATATTAAATATATATATTAAATATAGAAATTTCAAATTTCATTTATATGAGATTTTCTCATATATATTTATATATGTTCTATTATTTTTAAGATATGTTTTATATTCTTATATTTATCTCTAATTTTATTAATTTTGTATTAATTAAAAATTTAATAATATAAAAATCATATAAATTATTATATTAATTTTATAATTTTTGAAGATTTATTTATGTTTATATATTTATCATTGACTTTATTATTTCTTATTAATTAAGATTTTATTAATTTGATTAAAGAAAAGAAAATGAAGGCAAAACAGATTTTTGTCATTAATCTAATGTTTAAATAAAAGAAAAATAATAAAATAATATAGAATCATGTCACGTTAGAAAAAAAAACCGATCAAAGCTTTTTTGGACCTTTTTTGATGAACTGGTTAACTTAGCAGATATGATTTGATGATGGTCAATTTAACGTAGCTTTTCTGCAATGTAGCCAATATAATGGACCAAAATAAAAGTTTTCCCAATTTTTTTATTTTTAATTTAATATTTAAAATAAAAAATAATGATTAGAAAGAATTGAATCATACCACGTCAGCAAGAAAACCCGATCGGGGTTTTTTGGACCTTTTTTGATGAACTGACCAACTTAGCAGACGTTATTTGATGATAACCAACATCACGCACTTTTCTGAAATGTAGCCAACAACTGACCATAAATGAAATTTTCCCAAATATCACCACAAACCTATTTCATGCGTAGTGAGATCAAAGCATGAATCATATAACTAAAATACATATCCAAATAATTCAACAGATAATGCATGAACCCAACGATTAAGTAATGATAATTGGTTTGATAACACTTGTTAGAATTTTACAGATAATAAGTGATAAGTCCAAAAAGTTGAACTACCAAATAAAGGGGGTACTAACCTCAAAAGAGATCAGTGACCTAGAAAACCTCCAAACGCGAAACAGCGACCTTCAAAGAATCCGCAATCGTCCCAGCGACCTCGACTTCCTGCAAAACAGCACCTAGAACGGGCCGGATTTCGAGCCCGTTAAGGCCCTCCGACGCTTAAGTTAATAAGCGAAAAACACACTTCTTCTCTCTCAATAATGCAATATAATGATATCATAGGCTTAAAATAATGAGAGGTATGCTCCTCCTTTTATAGATACAAGAGAAGTCATTGGTTACCTTCTCCTACCACAATTRCATAAATAAACAACTGTCTTATAATTAGYATTCCTCTCATATAGTAAATTCRCATAAACAATAAARCTCTCAATAAAGTACCAAAATAAGCCYGAGCTTACGGCCCACCAGYCCCATAAKAATCCACGTACATCAAACCCACAAACAGGCTCAAGTACTCAYCCCAAATTATAAGAGATCGCGACCCTATATGAAAAGTCATCCCCATACTACAGGTCGCTACTCTTCACAAACAGCTCGCTAATACCAAAACAGCTCGCTCACTTCTCAAAATCACAACATAGCTCGCTCATCTTCTAGGAGGAACACCCTCTCCCATAAATGAGGTCGCTTACCACAAATAACCTCATAAATCCAATAATATTACGTATGYACATTTTGGTCCGTATCAGCTAGTCCCCCATGTTCTAGCTGATTGAGGCACGAAATCAGGTAGGACATGTAAAAACAGAATTACAAGAATACAACCACTTCAAAAATAATAAGTAAATCATCATTTTACCTTACCAAACTACACATCAAAATCACACAGCTCAACAAACCGAGCTATAACACTCATCTTTCCACAGTAAATTGGCAAGTATACTTGCGACCTGCAAAAATTCAGCTTACCGAGTTCGCTTCTTTTTAAGATAGCATGATCACCTCACGAGGGACGATATGCAAGTCCCCAGACCAAGTCCCCAACTTTATTTATGATGGCCTAAACCACACAACTTTTATCCACCGACTTAAAATCACATTCGAACTCAATAATTTCAAAAATGTAATCATAAACATATAAAACATACAACACGCACAAATCACCTCACCACTCTACATCAATCATCCAACCTGATATACCAAACTATACATCAATTATCCCAAATAAGAATTTATCACATAAAATCGCGACCTCAAAAAGATCACCTCGTTGAGCTCGTTTATTACCCAAGAACATATTCCTGCGAGTCCCCAGACCCATACCTGACGACCTAAAACCTTACAGCCTTCCCTCCGCAACCTGAAGTTATAACCAAGCAAAATAACACAAGAAAATACAATTGTATGCTTATGAAAATTCAGAACACCATAAGTCACCTACTCGACCTAAAACAGGTCGATCAAAAATTCATTTCACCTCACAAACCATTACTTAAACATCGCCTTATAACAATAATCATTTCATTAGCTCGCCAAGACCCCACATCATAGTCCATAATAGCCCATCAAGGCCCAAYACTGCATTAACCATAAAGGCACAGAAACCCATAAAGTCATAAATTATAAAGATATCATCGACCTAAAATAGGTCGGCCAGTAAACCGTTGCACCCACAAATCATCATTAATCTACTAAAAGCATCAGCCCATTCCATATAAACCATCACCAACCTAACAAAAGTGTTATCCCATAACACACTCATAAAATATATGTCCGATCTCCACCGTTCAAAACATAATTTAAAAGGCCCTTGACGTTTTGTAAAAATTTCAACGTGATCTAACGGTTGAAACAGTAGAAAACGATTTTAAAGTTTATTGCGCAGTCAGATTTTAGACCTACGAAAATTGTGTACCTCACGTCTTTCGCTCAAGGACTCGATGTCCCTCTTTCCCACAGACGGCGCCAATTTGGATAAGTCCAAAAAGTTGAACTACCAAATAAAGGGGGTACTAACCTCAAAAGAGATCAGTGACCTAGAAAACCTCCAAACGCGAAACAGCGACCTTCAAAGAATCCGCAATCGTCCCAGCGACCTCGACTTCCTGCAAAACAGCACCTAGAACGGGCCGGATTTCGAGCCCGTTAAGGCCCTCCGACGCTTAAGTTAATAAGCGAAAAACACACTTCTTCTCTCTCAATAATGC
>BMAC01000039.1:900905-931331 GCA_014905375.1 Phtheirospermum japonicum
CCGAATCAAGCAAAAACCACATTAAATCACACATGACCCAGAAAAACCATTCAGTTCCCCAAGTTAATGCAACCAAGTATTTCACACATGTTAAATTAAATGCCAAATAAACAAACCAAACCAAATCAATCAAGTAAACCATATTAACAAAATAAACTCAAATCAACAAAATAAACTCGCTAACCCATATTAGCCAAATAAACCTGACTCGCACATAGGTCGCACGAATTCATAATCAATCACACTCATACTTCATAGCCTCATAAGACCATGAGATTTGAAAGAATAGTCAAACCATGACTTATACACAATCCAACAGAGTTAAATTCAGCTCGCATATGAAACGTATTAGCTCGCACAGAAACCACCATCCATACCACAATATACAACATACTCTTCCCAAATCGTAAGTAAAACATCATAACCACTTAACCATAAATCATCAATATAACTCGCCAAACTTCATTTAAAAAATACCAAACTCTCTTAACACAAAAACACAACTTCTTAACACTACTTTCATCACACAACTATTTCTCATCACAAAAACACAACTTATCATCACAAAAGCACAACTACCTCTTCTTTGCAAAAACACAACTTCTTAATACAACATTTTATCACTTCTCACAACTTTCCATGATCTTCTAATATAATGATATCATAGGCTTAAAATAATGAGAGGTATGCTCCTCCTTTTATAGATACAAGAGAAGTCATTGGTTACCTTCTCCTACCACAATTCCATAAATAAACAACTGTCTTATAATTAGGATTCCTCTCATATAGTAAATTCTCATAAACAATAAATCTCTCAATAAAGTACCAAAATAAGCCAGAGCTTACGGCCCACCAGACCCATAACAATCCACGTACATCAAACCCACAAACAGGCTCAAGTACTCAACCCAAATTATAAGAGATCGCGACCCTATATGAAAAGTCATCCCCATACTACAGGTCGCTACTCTTCACAAACAGCTCGCTAATACCAAAACAGCTCGCTCACTTCTCAAAATCACAACATAGCTCGCTCATCTTCTAGGAGGAACACCCTCTCCCATAAATGAGGTCGCTTACCACAAATAACCTCATAAATCCAATAATATTACGTATGGACATTTTGGTCCGTATCAATAAGCATATAATACAGACGTATATTTAAACTTCAAAGCTATATAATTTGGTTAAACAGGGAAACAAATGTGACTTTATTCTAATGGCAACCATATTCGGAGCTAGGGGTTGCTCCCCTATCACGCGATATACCTCAAATCTTTGGTGAGTACTAAGAAAAAATAAATTGAAAAATAAAAACTATATATTTTTTTAATAGGAAAAAATAAAATTGAGATAGGAACAAAATTATTTTTCAATCTGATTAGGATTAGTTCGCTAAGCAGTGTACGCCCTTGATGGCAACTTAAGTGACGTATAATCCATTTTTGTTTGCATTCTCCCTTCGCCCGTGAACGTCAAAAAATTGAAGAATTTCAAATACGCCATTTGACCAAAAGAGATGAAATCCATTTTCAAGTCATGTGTGCTTTGCAGTTGACAATGTCCGGCCAAAAACTAACTATTGCGTGAGTTCACGAAGTACTTATTTATCTTCATGAATTCAATTTTGTAAGGACACATAAGTCAAAATCTTGACTGTATCAGCATGTTTTCATACTTTCATTCATGCATCTATATATAGATGTGAATTTTGAAAATAATAGTATAATCCATAAATATTCTTCGAAAACCCGGCTTGTTTCGAACATCTCTCATCTATCTACCCCTACACAAGTCAACTAACAAAATGAACCAAGTATACACTGTTGCAAAACTCGGCTCGGTGAAATGAATATATGTTAAAAAAAGAAAAGAAAAAAAGAGTTGGTGTCCCCAAATTAATTAACGATGTTATATCTTGCACATGTTTGTTTAGGTAGAATTTTACAAGAAACCAACTCCTCCCTCTCTCTCTCTCTCTCAGATAAAATTCTTCGTAAATAGAAAGTCATTTTATTTCAACAAAATATATGTCTTACGCTAACTTCAATAGTATGCACATTATTTTGCACAAAAAATTGTATATTCCACATTATACTCAAGTTTAGTTATTTAATATCAGTTTATTATTTTATAAATGTTAACATATGAAATATGTAATTTTATTTAATATCATTATTATTTATTGACAAAAAAAGTTGAACTAACAAATATAATTATTGGTCAATTTTATTTTTGAATATTTATGTTTTCATTATCTTTATGTTTAGTCATCTATATTATTAATTTTATGTCATTTATTGTTTGTTTAGTTTTTGTATTTTAGCCATTCTAATGTAATTTATGTAATAATTATAGTTTTATGTGTAATATTTTAGAAATCTCGTAGTATGATTATCAAATTCTACACATCATAATAGTTTTATTTCTTATCATCTATTATTAAATTAACTTTAATATTAATTTATATTAAAATAATATCATAATATTTATAAAAAAACAATCTTTTTAGTACTTTAATATTAATTTATATCAAAATAATTTCGTAACATTAAAAAAAAAAGAGTAGAGAGACACAATAATTTGGTATTAATTTTGAAAGCCAGGAGGAAACAGACCTCAAATGGAAAATGGTGCTAGAGTAAACATTAATCAATCACTATGAGGTGCCCCAAAGCCCCATGAGGTGTTGCCCCTGGATCCCGAGAGAGTATACCATGTATCTAGGTGCACCCTGTAATTTAATTTATCATCGCATATAACTAACATATATCATCATATATAACTGGTACATATAATCACATATAACGGATACATATCATCACAAATAATTGAAATTCTAAATTTAAAATTTAAAATCTTAAAATTAAAAAAATAAACCTAAAACAAAAACTAAACCCTAAAAATGGAATGCTGAGGCTCGCTCTCCATGAGCCTGAGCTTCCTTCTCCCTCTCCTACAACTAGATGTGGAGGTCATCCAGCTCTGACCGGTGGTGCTCTTTAAGGTTGCAGAGCTCGGCTGGAGCTCGAATTTCGTTGTTTCTAGTTGGCACCGAAGAGTACTTAACTCTTCTTCATGGACTGTTATTTTTCGATGAGCTTCATCTAGTTCACCTTGAGTCAGGGAGAGTTGTTCTGTTTGCTTGATGGCTTGGGCTGCTAGCCTGCTGGCCGCCTTTTTCCACCTATCCAGTGACTGCTTCAAGATTAACAACTAGCAAATGACTGTACAAGGAAATAAGAACATGCTCCATTTACATCCAATAAAATACATGTTAAATATATTTCAATATATCTGAGAAGCACCGTGACATAAGGCACCTGATTGAGAATGCTGAGGCTCGCCAGATATTTCTTGTCCGAGGTCAGTACTCGACTCTCAAGGAAAGGTGGAAATTCCTCGGCCTTGTCACAATTCAAGAGGTCGGTGGATTGGAGTAGGGAGCTTGAGCTTAAGGCCCCCTTGAGTGCGTCGGCATTTGGGATGGGTGATTCGAACTTTTGTGTACCTTCTTATAAATATTTGTCAAGATTTTTAAAAGTTCGCCCGCAAGAGAACAGGATCGCGTGTAGGTTGATAAGTTGACTCAAGTCGTCTCTCAAGGAAAACTAGATTCGAAAGTGTTTCTTGTATTTGTCGTTCACGAATAAGAAATAAAAATAAAATCTAATTTAAACACATAAAAATAATAAATTGATTAAAACGAATAATAATGAAATCAAAGGTTTTTGAGAAGTTTTATGAATCAAGGGTTCTAGAGTTTCGAATCGTTTCCATGATCTCTTGGGAAAATCCCAATTGATGGTTCATGACGATTCTAGGCTCTACACCCGTTAGATCTAGCCAACAAATCTCAACAATTTCATCATCAATAAACTCAACTCAATCATCAATCCAATCAAGATCATACAATTCATCGTACATGTTGGGGGGTTTATTTGTTTTGATTGAATTGTTCTAAATTAACTAGCAAGCAAGAATTAAAAGCATAAGAATTTAATTAAACTAATTAAACAAAAGAAAATAGAAAACTTACTAGTTAAACGAAGAAAGTTGCAGCGTTCCAAGCAAAGTCTTGAATCTAAAATATCTAAACTATCTATTCTAATCTAAAATCTAAGAATTTAAAACTAAGAAACTTACAGAGTAACTAAAGAAATAGAAGGGTACTTGTTGGGGTTTTCAGCCCCCAAAAAGCCTTGGAATCCTAGAAATATGATTATGTATGTAAAAATCCGAAATACATAGTGTATTTATAGTTTTTCCATGTCTTGGGCACCAAGAAACCCTAAAAATGCATTTCCAGCATCGAGCGGGCGTCGATTGATGCGGTCCGGATCGATGGAACAGAGACTTCCTTGAGCTGACACTAGGTAACCTAGTGGCAGCAGCATACCCAGTGTCGGCCAGCGTGGGCAGCCAGTGCGCGCGTCGGTCGACGGTCTATATATCGATGTTCACAGAGAGTTGCGTCAGCTGGTGCGTCGGAGGATGGTCGATGGACGTGAGCGGCGGACTCGGACACTAAGTTACCCAGTGTGGAACAGCGTACCCAGTGTCAGCTTAAATATTTAAAATCAAGGCCCGTTTTCGCTGAAACTCCACTCGTAAGTTCACACTCGACTATGTCCAAACCATAAATCTTTAAAATACCTAAAATAAATATAAAATTAATTAATTATAATTAAAATATGATAAAATCAGTTGGAGATAAGAAAATACAAAAATATGCTCAATCTATCCAACTTTCACCAAAATCAACAATAAAAATGAAATAAAATACTAACTAAAATCAAGACATATTCATGTTAATCAATGGGGAATGCAGATCAAGCCCGTGACCAACCACGCACGGTATTCTCCTTCTTGTCTTTACCCACTGAAGTTCGGAGGGGTAGCTGGTCGTCTGTAGTGTCGACGAAGTTAATTGATCGGTCCCTCACTACAAGAGCAAGCTCCACCTCCTCTTCAATATTCATAGTCAATGCTGCAGAGGTTGGATCTGGTTGAGCGGCTATAGCATCTTCCGAGATGGAAGAGCTGGCGAGCATGAATTTTTCTGCAGAGAAAAAAGAAGTGGTCAATATTTATCATAAAATGAGGTTAATAATAAAAAGCCTAAGGAGTATCAACATACCAAATTCAGATTTCATCATCTTCAGAGATCGACGACTAATACCTATGAAAGCATACACCCTTTCGAACTTGGTAAGATCTACCACGTCGCAAGGGAGTTTATTTCATTCCTCAATTTGGTCTATAAATTCTTGATGGAGGGAATAAGTGGTTTTCCTTACAATCACTGGCTCTTGAGGAGGGGTTACCTCCTGCCATTTGGTTTAGAAGGGCCAGTGCTCGCGGGTACGAAGAGAAAAGAAGTTTGCTCGCTATTCATGGTCTTTAGAGGAAGGGCGAACAAGAAAATGAGACTTATAGCAGGAAGAAAGGTAAAATGTGCCTTTTTTATTTTTTTAGCCTATAACAAAAGGAAAAAGAATCTACATAAAGCTCTACATTGTAAATTCAATACAGTATGATGTAGCCCGTAATGAACCAGATGGAGTTCAGAGCCATCTGAAGAAAGGGACTCCGTATATTTCGACTACAGCGACCATAAAGGGATGCACGGGGAATCTGATCCTAGCATTTATGTGGTCCTTATAAACAGTGATGTGGTAGGGAAGGAGATTATTAGCATCATTCATGCCGGCCTCAGGCATGACGACGAGCATGGTGTCAGGAAGGTGAAGGTTTAAAATAAAAGTTAGGAGTAAGGATTCGGAAGGACCCAAGGGTTCTCTATGGTAACCCTAGTACTCTGGGGAAGGGTAGGCAGGTCGGCATGAGCCAAAGGAGGACCGATGGTTGTCGGGTTGGATAAGTAAAAGTCAGGGTCGGTTGAGGAAGAAAGAGCTTGTGATTAAGGTAGAGGGATGGCTTCAGGTATTCCCTCGGTTAATACCCTGGTACGGGCTTCTAGTTCGGCCTAAGTACGGGCTTCTAGTTCGGCCTAAGTAGGATTTCCAGCTGATTCGTCTATGAGACCAGCCTCGGGTTGGCTATGACTTTTTCTACAATTCTTTCTGATTAGGGGGACTTCAACGAATTCGGTCTCAGATAGCATCAATTTGAACAAAGAACATACTCTAGAAAGACAATTAGAATTCACGAGACTCAAACTATATACTTGTATGTACTTGATATTCATGTATTGCAGTAATTGGGCAGGGTTAATATTTAATTTGAGGACTCCTATCAAATAAATAATTGAAGAAACAAAAACTTCATAACAAATTATGAGCAAGTCTCCTGTGTGACGGCCACATGAATCATTTATCATTTGACGGATCTCTATACCTATTCACACCCGAATTTGGACCATCAAATTGGATCGAACTAGACAGATTTATTGGGTTTGGGGCTCCGTCACATGACAGAAAATTCGTGTGACCGCCACATTTGAGTCTTTGCCACAAATTATAATGCAACAATCATCCCGCTAGTCATAATAAGTTAGATTTTTGCTAATAATAATATAAAAACCAACATCTATTTTGGGTGCGCGTTTGACAATTAAAACTGTAATAAAAAAAGAATCAATAAGATCACTTGATCAAATAATGCAAAGGTTACAATTCATTGTACCGAGAGGGAGAAGATGAGTGTAACGTCAATTAGAAGTCAAATTTTGCACATTTAATTAATAAAAGTTCATCAAAGTAGATAAAGTTACAGCGCTGCTGGGACTGAAACAAGGATAAGCATGTCAATTGTCAAGAAAACATCATAAAGCCTTGAACAAGAACCCATTGATTGGGGAGCTTTTTGAGTCCCACCATGTGGGGGCTAATATTCCAAATTTGCCTTGGTCAAGAAACACCATCATACAAACTTTCCTTAATGGATGAATGGTAGCAAACATATATACGAGTCTTATTATTATAACAATTGCAAATTTGGATGACAAAACCTACAAAAAAGGAAAGAGTCGTATTATACTAACATAGGGTTCGACTCTTCAAAATATTTTTACAAGAATCTTGAGTTGGGTGTTCGTAAGAGCAATTTCATTTTATTTTTATTTTTTTAGTAATCTCGCGAACTGTTGATAATAGGAT
Organism: Phtheirospermum japonicum; assembly: GCA_014905375.1. Classification (NCBI taxonomy): domain Eukaryota; kingdom Viridiplantae; phylum Streptophyta; class Magnoliopsida; order Lamiales; family Orobanchaceae; genus Phtheirospermum; species Phtheirospermum japonicum. The sequence continues at coordinate 908,027 of BMAC01000039.1, forward strand.
GTCTGAATTTAATGAGCTGTTTTTTTAGAAAGTAAAGAAATCCAACTTTTTTCAAAATAAGTTCTTATATGAAGTATATATTCTGACAATATACTTTAATATTAAAAAACTAATTATAAATTATATTAGCAATTAAAAGTTTTTTAATTCCGCCAAATTGAATCTTCCTACAAAGATTTTCCTTTAATTGACCAAGATTAAAAATTGAGGGACTTAGAGTTAAATAATTAAATTTGAGTGACTAATTTTGAAAATCGTGAGTTCACATCAGAACTAATCGTGTATAAAAATCTGAGAACTTGTTATATTAAATAATATGTGATGTTATTTATAAGTCATGTATATGTTAATTAAAATAATTGTAAAAAGTAAAGTAATATAAAAATAACAGTGTTAAAATATAAATAATACTTTATATTATTTAAATATAGCAGGTCCTATATTCCTATTTATGTAACGCGTGACATGAAAATTTTGGGGGCAGTTTGAATTACTTCTGCCCCTGCTCAATGTCATAAAGAGTACTAAAGAGTCCCACATCATTTTCGTTGAGTAAATTAAGAGAATATTAGTTTGTATAATTCGTTGATTAAATAAGAAAGGGAATTAGATTCAGTCAAGTGATAAAAAACATCATTTCTGAGCAAGCAGACCCAGGTTCAATTAAAAAAAAGAAAAGTTTCGGCCTCTAAGTTTATCCAATAAGGTCATTCATCATTTTATAAGCTTTCAAAAATATTATAAGGATTAAAAATTAAAGATTTAAAAAAATTAAATTAAATTACCAAACAAAATTTTAGAGCTTGTAACTCTAAAATATCTTATAAGGTATTTTAAATTACTCATAAGCTCGGCCGAACATTATCCAAGTCACATCATCGTCCTCATTATTATTAGTAGCAGTAGTGAAACCTTACATAGTGAAAAATATTTTAAGCTAATTAATTCTGTCTCATCAAATAGTTCCGCATTTCCCAGGTAGTAGCGGGACAGGTATGCCCAGATATACCTTTTTTTTTAATTAGTTATGTTTTTCATCTAAGTGCAAACACTTAGGTTGATTCAGTTATTTGCTTTTGTGAAAATTAATGTTCTTAATTTTGGGATTTGGTCATTGTCTAAGTTTATTAATTTATTTTCTTTGGGTTCAATTTTTGGTGCCTTCTTAGATTTAGAATGTGTCAAAATAGTAAGATTGTTATTGGTTCATGGATAATGTTTTTTTGAAAGAAAACTAAAACTTTGAGATTGTAAATACGAGATTAAAATGTAATGGTTAAAATTATTTAATTTTAAGAATAATAAAATAATGATTGATTATTATCAGATCATATATCATTCATGAATACATTATTCATACATGCATGCATAAGCTACCTAGAATGCTGCCCGTTGTGGTTGTCGCTTTCTGCTTCTCTTAGCTGTGATTACAGCTGTCTTTTGTGGTTATCCATGAACCAATATTATAGCTACACGTGTAGGGTTTTAGGTTGTTCTATTGGTATATATTTATGCCCCCCGTATTGTATTCCTTGTTCGTGAATTAATGTAGTCAAGTAATTTCTTCACCATCTTGCAGCTTTATTCTGATCATGCTTTTCCATTATGGTATCAGAGCGGGTTGATCCAACCCGTCTCTATACCTTTACCTTTTCCCTTTCTATTTAAAGTATTGTCAACATCTGTGGCTTTAAATATCAGTCATGGCTTCTGGATCTGGAGAAACACAACCTGCAACAAACAATGTTATTTAACCACAACCGCAACTTATCACAGTGAAGCTTTCTGAGTCCAATTACCTACTATAGAAACATCAAGTCTTGGCTACTGCGCGGGGATACGGTCTTCAAGGATTTCTAACTGGAAAAACCATTTCACCACAAAGAGGTAACTCTATGGCTCCATCTCCAGATTATGTGAATTGGATCAAGCAGGATCAGTTGATTGTTTCATGGATGTTGAATTCTCTATCTGAAAGCATGTTGGTGAACACTGTTAGTTTAAACACTTCTTCTGAGATATGGAAATCCCTAGAGTTAGACTTTACCACTCAGTCAATGGATAAAGTCATGCAATTTAAATATCAGCTTCATAATTTAAAGAAGGGTAATTTGTCTATGAGGGAATATCTTAACAAAGTGAAGGTTAGTTATGATGGTTTGGCTGCTGCTGGACAGATATCCACTGATGATGATCAAATCTCATCCATTCTTGATAGTTTAGCCTCTGAATATGATCCCGTATCTGTTTCTATAAACTCCAGAGTTCCCCCTTGTTCATTAAGAGAAGCTCAAGCTCTCTTGTTAACCTTTGAAAGTAGAATTGAAAGAGCAAACAATTTCAGTGTTGACGGATTTAAGGGATCTGTAAATGTTGCATCTCAGTCTTTTGGAAATAGAGGAGGCTATTCAAATCAAAGAAATAGGGGGAGAGGTAGCATCATCAGAGGAGGATTTAGAGGCACAAGAGGAAGCTTTAGAGGAAATTATAGAGAAAGAGGTGGCAGGACAAGTTACTACAGCAATATCAAATGTCAAATCTGCCAATACAATGGTCACACTGTTGATAGGTGCTTCAACGGATTTGATCAAAGCTTTATTGCTTCTGAGAACAACAAGAACAGTGTTTCAAGCTACCAAAACTATCAAGGCATGGCCAACATGGTAAATATCAGTTCCTTTGGCTCCTTTAATGGTTCAGAAGGTATGCATGATGTTTCATGGCTCCCTGATTCTAGAGCAACCAATCATCTTACTTCCAGCTTCAGCAAACCTAAACACAGCCTCAGATTACATTGGTGATGAAAAGATTGAGATTGGAAATGTCTCGGGTTTGCCTATAACTCATCTATGTTAAAAACTGACCACAATAGCCCTCATTCTTTCATCCTTAAGAATCTTTTACATGTTCCTCATATAACAAAAAATATAGTGTCTCTCAGTTTGATAAAGATAACAATATCTTTTTTGAGTTTCATCCTCTTGTCTTTTTTATGAAGGACAAAGCCTCGGGATAGATCCTTGTTTGTAGGTTTTTTAGTGGTGGTGAATTTATAAGGGGTTCATGGATTGGTATTATAAGAATTCAATTGTTCGTAGGGGTCGATGGGTTTTTAACTTGTTGGAATTAAAAGGAAAATGAAAATAAATGGAAAATTATGAAAATAAACGAGAAACTATGACGATGTATGAAAATAAGCTAAGACTATGACTAACTATGAAAAGTAAATGTAAGTATTTCGAATGCCTCGTGCGTATGCCATATTGAAATTGCAAGTAATAAGCAAAATAAGCAATAAAAAGCAAGGAAACAACAAGGTATAAGCATGAAAGCCTAAAGTACTACTACGCATGCATGATCATAAAAATCTAAATAAAGCAAACAAATGAAAATCGAAATCACCAATAGAAAGATCAATAAAAGTTGATGTAAAAGTTTAAATTTTTTCGAAAAATAACTAGAAACGAAAAGTTGATGTAAAAGTTTATAAAACCATGCATGAAAATAAAAACCAAAATAAAGCATATGAAATACTCAAAATAAAAACGATCAAGGACCCGATCTATGATCTTAGTGTGTCACTCACCTAGATTCCATAGCCAAATCACAAAATCTAACAATAAATCTAAGAGCGAAGGTAAAATGCATAAATTGAAGAACAAGATTGAAATTGAAGAACAATTAAGAAAAATAAGGAAAACTTACTTGAGTTAAGATAGAGAAAAAAAAAACTTGAATGAAGTTGCAATCCAAAATAAAAATCCAAGTGATGACTTGAATTCTTCTTGAACTTACAAACCCAAGGAAAAGCTTGAAATTAAATCTAAGAACTATAGAGAGAAAATAAGTCCCAAACCCATTCAAGGGTTGGGAGAATGGGGATTCCTTTTTTTAATGAGAGAAGTCTATCTATTTACTAGGTTAAATTAGGGGTAAATGGGTCAAATAAGCCTTAAAAGCTTGGATTTTCCATGTTTGACCAAGATTGACCCGAAATAGCCTTGCTAGCCACTTGGCTAGCCTTTTGGCTTGATTTAGCTCGGGCAAGGATGCGTGCGCGTGGGCATGGGCGAGCTTGGCTCGGCAGGTGTCCGCAGCTCGGCGCTGCTGGGTGGGCGTGTGAGGGCGCTACAGGGTGGGCGTGCAGGTTGGCACTGGGGTAGGCGTCACTCTTAGCGCGGGCGTTGGTGTTGCCTGGCGCAGGTGTTGGCGTGGGCGTACAACGGGCGCTGGGCATGCGCGCGGGGAGCTGGTCGTGCAGCGCTGGCACTAGGCGTGCGCGCGGGAGCTGGGTGCTGGCGTGTGTGGGGGAGTGTTGGGCACTGCCTAGCGCGGATGTTGGCGTGCCTTAGCGTGCGTCACGGCTTGGCGTGAGTTTTGGCTTGCCTTGGCTATCATTCCAGAATGTTTGGCCATTTAGGAGCTTGCTTTTGGCGGGGATTTTGGCATGTCTTGGCACGATTTGGCTTGATTTTTGGGCCTCAATGCCTTAGCTCAAATTTAATTCATTGACCCACCTATGAAATAAGAAGTTTAAGCATAAAAACTCAAGAATTACATCCAACCTCAAATTAATTGAACCCATTTAACCAAATGACGTATAAAGTCAAAAAGAAACACGAAAAACAACAAAATGAGAAAACAAACGAATAACCTAACAAAACTTAACTTGAAACTACTAAAAATAACATAAAACCCTAATTAAAAATACGAGATAAACACCACAATTACATGCAAAACAACCACCCCACACTTATCAGTTTGTTTGTTCTCGAACAACGAAAAGAATCGAGAATGTACATGCAATGAACATTATGTAAAAAGAAAAACCCTTGTGCTTATCCTTATTAGAATGATAAAAGTATCAACATAAACTCATTCTCACCAAGCATTGCTCGTATTACTCTTTCTCAAATGAAAGCCAAATCAATGACTTCCTCTCAAATGGAATTTCTGAGGGTGTTCGCTCAATTCACTCAAGTGTTTATTATATGGGACGTGTATGTGCTTGAATTGGACAATGCATGCACCTCGTTAAGATTTTACAAATTAGAAACTCAAAATCGCACATTGTACATGACCAAACAAGAATTGAAGAAGTCTTTATTTTGGGTTGTAATGTTGGCTCTTTGGTAAGGTATGGAATATTTAGATATAGTAGCTAACACACGATCAAACGTGATCAATAACACACGAAACCCTTATTTCTAGAACTCGAAGCTTATAATCGCTTCGCCTTTCCCAAATTACCAAACTTTCATTCGAAACCCTTTCGTACTCTCACACACTTTCCCGAATTTTATTTCAAAACTTAGAAGTTTTTTGAATCTTCTTTTTTTTATGAAACTTAGCCTTTTTAAACATTAGGTTTTTCACTTGAACGCACGCTTTATCACTTTTCATGATTTGTGCTGGAGTTTATTTGTTGTTCTCCCCTTTTTTTTATAAGAATATGAGAGACTCAAAACCCACAATAGACTTCCCAGACATTTCTAGTCAACTAACAACACACACTCTCGCCTAACAATTTATGGAGATATAAGAGCTACAATTGAGCTCGACTAACAAGAAACGGGGCATAGGCTCTAGGGAGCTCATTTAGGATTTTTAAGTAGCTTATATATTTGGATATGGCTGGCATAAAGGTGATATATGTGCCTCGAAGTCATTTCCAAATTCAATCATGTACGAGCAAAATCAAGCCTCCTGCAATTTCAATAAAAATGCAAGAAAAACCGATAATCACATAAGGCTACTCACTAGTTTGCACCAGGTTTTGGAGATAAGATCAAAAAAGCTTTTAGATCTTTGCAATCTTTTCATGAGTAAATGTTGATTATATATATATAGGCAGGTTTTAGACGAAGCACAAAAATTCAACTCCTTTCACAAGAGGACATAGACATGTAAAAACCCGACAAGTAAACTATTCAAACTTCGAAGCATGTGGTGATTGCTCAACAATGTAATAAACACTCACAAGACATAAAAATGACTCAACCATATAAATGCGCAATTAGTAAGCGTCACTTCGCCAAGAATGCGTCTCTTCGCCAAGAATCGAGTTAAGAAAGACAAATCATGCTTTGTAAAACTCGGACTCTAACCACTTACCCACCCCACACTTAGACCATGCAATGCCCTTATTATATTTTAATGAAAATCAAGTAAAAGGAGGGTGAGATAGAAGCTTCCTTAACCGAGCGAGTTTAGGTCAAGCTCGATGGGGTCCACTGAAGTATCCAAGAAATCCAAGTAAAAACCGAGCATGGCTTGTTTCTTCCGACTCCATGAACACTACCAACTTTTCAAATCGACTAAGGTTGGAGTCTAAGATCAACACACTATAAAGGAAAATCACGCAAAATCAAAAACACAAGAAAATATGCACATGACTCAAAATAAAAATAAAACCAAGGGTTAAAAAGAACCAAAAGACAACACAATCTTTTTTTAATTTTTTAATTTTTTGAATGTTTTTGGATTTTTTATATAATAAGAAAGTAAGGAAAGAAAGAAATGTAAAAATAAAAGAAATAAACAAAAAGAACTTGGGTTGCCTCCCAAGAAGCGCTTGTTTGACGTTATTAGCTTGACGAACTCCCTTTTTGCTCATAGAGAAGTTGAGATGGGAGAATCCACCATAGCAACAAACTCCTTGTCGGGAGGGTCCAATCTTCAAACCATTCTCGGGGTGTCGCATAATGACAATGGCCTTTGATGAAAAGAAAACGTTCCGAACGGGCGAGTAAAAGTCGTGTTAGCTTGCTCTTCGGGTGGAATTTTGGTTTTAAAGTGTCCCGACAACTCATCTAAGAAATAATAGGAATAATGGCCGACTAGCTTATCCAACATTTGGTCGATAAACGGGAGAGGTAAATGATCTTTCTTGGTGGCCTCATTCAACTTTCTAAAATCGATATGCATCCTCCATCCCGTTGTAGCCCTCGTGGCCAACAACTCTCCTTTTTCGTTCTCAGCGACAATTATGCCACTCTTTTTAGGTACCATGTGAATGGGTTTCACCCACTCACTCTCGGCAAGTGCAACCATCAAGCCCTCCTCCAACAATTTCAATATCTTGGCTTTCCCTATCTCCTTAAGATTTGGATTTAAACGCCTTTGGAATTCTCGAGGAGGTTTGGCATCATCCTCCAAAACAATCTTATGCATGCAAGTCAAAGGGCTAATTCGTTTGATATCTTCGGGTCTCCAACCAATAGCACCCTTATGCACTTTAAGCACTTCAATCAACCTCTCCTCTTCTTCTCGATTCGAATTAGCAAAGACAATAATCGGTTTGCTCTCCTCTTCCTCCTAGGCATACTTGAGGGGAGATGGGGGAGGCTTAAGCTCGGGCTTGTGGCTCCTCTCGACCTCATTGGAGGCTAATTTGAACAATTCGATGATCCCCTCTAGATAATCTTCAAGCTTTTCACTCCTATCATCAACAATCTCCACCTCCCCCTCTAAGATTTCGTCGTTTCCCTCAATGACACATAAAGAATCTTTCTCACTCAGACCTTTGGCACATTGAAGCACAATAGAATCGTCGTTACGAACAAAGGTCTCATTCCTTTCACCACAACCTTCAACACAAGCTCCCGGGTCAAACTCATCCTCAATGCTCTTTCCCTCCATATAAACTTGTTCGACCAACTCTCGGATCACATCCATAAGTACTCATCAAAATATATGCGTGATAGAGAGGGTATAGGGGCTTTAGTGGTTGGTGCCTTATACGGTTTTAAAGACTTGTGTAGGCCATCGGGAAGTGCCTTTGAAAAAGTGGGGCCCACGGGGGTGGAATCAAGAGGAGTAAGAGCACTCGGAATAGAAACCAATTCCTCGTCGGATGGCGGGACAACCGTATTATCAACTACCCCACCACTTTCAAGGACCGTGACTGCAAGATGATGCAAAGGTTGGCTCGACAATTTTTCTTCCTCATTAGCTTGATTTATCATATTGACATCGCTTGTTAGTTGCTTCATGTTAGTGTTTAACCCAATGGGCATAGTCTCGAGAGCATTGAACCTAGCATCGAACGAGGCCAACGTAACGGGAGAAGATTGCATTTGTCGTATAATGGCCACGAGATTCGCATCGGACGGAGGAGTATGAGCAATCACCGGAATAGGCGGACGAGATGGGACCACGTGAGGAGTAACACCAGCATTTGTATAATCATAACTAAAATTGTGTTGCATGCGGTTGCTAGGATGAGAAAGAGGATTATGAGTCGGCGGTGGAGCAAAATATGGTCTAGAACAACCGGGTCCCGCTTGATATCCATGACCCCCATACACTTCCTCCGAATGAGGCATCGGCATATTGAACGAGGGATTTGAAGGACAAGACGTGGTATCATGATCAAACATCCCACACGATGCACATGGAGGATCCAAGTTTAGGCTAGATAACTTAGCAATTTGAGCCTCCATAACTGCTATTTTCCTTTCCAATTCAAGTATCCTAGAGGAGGGAGCTTCACTCACCTCATTGGCACTAGAATACATCGCTTGAGAAATTTTTCGCTCGGGAGGAAGGGATATAGACTCCACAAAGGGTTTGTTAACATCTTTCATAGTGAGGATGGGGGGGGGGCATTTTGGGCATTGGAGCTCACACCTCCAAACAACTCATACGGATCGGGTTTAGCATAATTATCGGCACCAATCGGAGCATGATTGAAATTGTAAGTATGAGGACCTCCATGCGGGCCGGGATTTGGATATTGGCCACCCACATTTCCATTTGGAATCACAAAGCCACCATTAGACATATTCGGACAACGATGGGAGCACCATAGCCTCCATACAGACCGGGATTTGGATTTTGGTAACCAACGTTCCCATTCGAACTAACAAAGACTCCATTATACATATTCAGGAATTTATTGGGAGCATCATACCCACCATATGGACCATTCATACCCGTGAAGCCACTATACCCAACATGGTTTTCACCACGCCCTCCCATGTTGGGTTGATCATTGCCTTGAATACCATTGGCAACGTGGTTTTCACCATGCCCTCCCATATTAGGAATGTTACCCCCATTGCCATAAGGATTCGAAATGTATGCCATAAGGAGCCAGATCGTTCCCAATAGCTTGAGGATCTTGCAAACACTCAATAAATGTCAAATACAAAAGAAAGTTAGAAACACAAAGAAACTACAAGCAAATCGAAAACCTTAACCAAGCTGAGTCACAACGGCACCATTTTGTTTGTAGGTTTTTTAGTGGTGGTGAATTTATAAGGGGTTCATGGCTTGGTATTATCGGATTTCGATTATTCGTAGGGATCGATGGGTTTTTAGCTTGTTGGAATTAAAAGAAAAATGAAAATAAATGGAAAATTATAAAAATAAACAAGAAACTATGATGATTTATGAAAATAAACTAAGACTATGACTAACTATGAAAATTAAAAGCAAGTATTTCGGATGCCTCGTGCGTATGCCATATTGAGATTGCAAGCAATAATCAAAATAAGCAATAAAAAGCAAGGAAATAACAAGGTACAAGCATGAAAGCCTAAAGTACTACTACGCATGCATGATCATAAAAATCTAAATAAATCAAACCAATGAAAATCGAAAGAGCAATAAAAGTTGACGTGAGAGTTTAAATCTTTTCGAAAAATAACTAGAAACGAAGAGTAGATCTAGGATTCAACATAAAACCATGCATAAAAACAAAAAACCAAAATAAAGCATACAAAATAAAAATGATCAAGGACCCGATCTATGATCTTGGTGTGTCACTCACCTAGATTCTATAGACAAATCACAAAATCTAACAATAAATCTAAGAGTAAAGGCAAAATGCATAAATTGAAGAACAATTAAGAAAATTAAGGAAAACTTACTTGAAATAAGATAGAGAAACAAAACTTGAAGGAAATTTCAATCCAAAATAAAAATCCAAGTGATGACTTGAGTTCTTCTTGAGCTTACAAACCCAAGGAAAAGCTTGAAATTAAATCTAAGAACTAGAGAGAGAAAATAAATTCCAAACCCATGCAAGGGTTGGGAGAATGAGGGATTCCTTTTTTAATGATAGAAGTCTATCTATTTATACTAGGTTAAATTAGGGGTAAATGAGTCAAATAAGTCTTAAAAGCTTGAATTTTTCATGTTTGACCCGAAATAGCCTTGCTAGCCACTTGGCTAGCCTTTTGGCTTGATTTAGCTCGGGCAAGGGTGCGTGCGCGCGGTCATGGGCGAGCTTGGCTCGGCAGGTGTCGGCAACTGGGCGCTGCTGGGTGGGCGTGTGCGAGCACTGCAGGGTGGGCGTGCAAGTTGGCGCTGGGGTAGGCGTCGCTCTTGGCGCGGGCATTGGCGCTGCCTGGCGCAGGTGTTGGCGTGGGCGCTGGCGACTGGCGCTGGGCATGCACGCGGGAGCTGGGCGCTGCTTACTGGAAGTGTACGGGCGCTGCGCGCGTGCAGGCATGCTGGGCACTGCCTGGCGCGGATGTTGGCGTGCCTGTGCGTGCGTCAAGGCTTGGCGTGAGTTTTGGATTGCCTTAGCAAGTCTTGGCTATCATTCCATAATGTTTGGCCATTTAAGAGCTTGCTCTTGGCGTGGATTTTGGCACGTCTTGGCGCGGTTTGGCATGATTTTTGGGCCTCAATGGCTTGGCTCAAATTTAATTCATTGACCCACCTATGAAATAAGAATTTGGAACATAAAAACCCAAGAATCACACCAAACCTCAAATTAATTGAACCCATTTAACCAAATGAAGTATAAACTCAAAAAGAAACACGAAAAAATGACAAAATGAGAAAACAAACGACTAACCTAAGAAAACTTGACTCAAAACTACTAAAAACAACATAAAACCCTAATTAAAAACACAAGAAAAATACCACAATTACAAGCAAAATAATCCTCATCCAAGGCAAGCTTAGGAATGGCCTCTAAAACTTTGATCTTGTTCAAGACCATCATTCATCTCACACAACCACTCTACCTGATCACAAGAAAGCCTATTTATCTAACTTCAAGAATAAATGCAGCCTCAGTCTTTGGCACAATAGATTAAGACATCCATCCAATGACATCGTAAAAAGAGACATTAGTAGTTGTAATCTCTTGTTTTCTAATGATGAAATAAATGTTATGTGTTCTTCATGTCAAATGGGAAAGAGTCATAAATTACCCTTCCTTGATTCCAAAATGACAGTTACGATATTTTAGATCTTATTTAATCAGACCTGTGGGGACCCTCTCCTATTACCTCTGATGATGGACATAAATACTATGTTAACTTTGTGGATCATAAAACCAAATCCACTTGGATATACTTTCTTAAAGTCAAATTTGAATGCTTTTGTTCAATTTAAAACACTTGTTGAAAACAAATTTAACAGAAAAATAAAAAATTTGCAAAGTGATGGAGGCACAGAATACAAACCCTTAACCAATTAACCTCCTTCAAAATGGAATACAACACAGAATGTCATACCCCTATACACCTGAACAAAATGGAAGTGCTGAAAGAAAACATAGAAACATAGTAGAAATTGGTTTGTCCATCCTGGATCATTCATCTATTCCACAATAATTTTGGGATCATGTGCTCCACTGCCGCTTATCTTATCAATAGGATCCCTACTAAAAGTCTGCACTACATTTCACCCCTTGAGGCCTTGACAGGACATAAACCTGATTACACATTCCTAAAGGTTTTTGGATGTTGTTGTTATCCATATCTAAGGCCTTATAATAAACACAAGCTGGAATTCAGAAGGCAGCCATGTGTGTTTCTTGGCTATAATGAGCAGTATAAGGGATACAAAGTGTTAATTCCTGGCAAAAGAATCATCATCATTAGACATGTAGTGTTTGATGAGAACCAGTTTCCTTATCACTTTACGGCCAGACCATCTGTCCACAGCAATGCTCCAAGCACAATCACTCATGCCCCTATCCTTATTGATCACAGCCTCACTAATTCATCACCAAATTACACTTACTCTCCTCCTGGACACTCTCTACTTCCACATGCACCATACATACCAACCTCAATTCCCAATACTTCACAATCTTCTTCAATTAGTACACAGCCTCTTTCTCAATCCAAATCCAATTCTCTCATTCAAGTTGGTCAGTTTTATATAGATTTTCCAATAGAAGATTATTTTGCATGTAATTGTTGTGTTTTTTCTTGTATTTTTAGTTAGAGTTTAGCATCGTTTCTAGTAGTATCGAGTCGTTTTTCATTAGGTTTTAAGACTGTTTCTCGTTGGTTTTCTTTTTGGCTTAAAGTGTACGAAGTGTGAGGTGTTTGTGCTGTTTTTGGGTTTTTAAGTTTGAATTCTTGTTTTGTAGGTGGCCAAAAAGATTATATTCACTCGGCGGACGTTTTGGACCAGAAAATGAGAAATTTGAGCCAAAAGCATCCAGAATCGACTGAAAAGCCCCAAATCGACTGCCAAATCGAATGGTGGTCGATCGACTGGTCACGGATCAACTGAACGAGCTCCAAATTGACTGCTGGGCAATAGCCAATGTCTTGTAGCAGAGCAGTCGATCGATTGCCCTTCAGTCGATCGACTGAGCAGTCGATCGACACCCCCTGCAGTCGATCGACTGCAACGCTGAGGGCTGCGGGAATTTTGATATTTTTGACGTTTTTGCCCCTACAAACAACTATATAAAGCCCACACCTTGCAACATTGAAGATAACTCCCTTCCCAACCCTAACTTGGATTTGGGATCAAAATCACTCTCAAGCTATTGGATAATTCTCTTCCTTATGTTTTAGATTAAATTTCAAGCTTTGATTTAATTTCTTTTCCTAGTTTTAGATTTACTTTAATGCTTGGCCTTGGATTTGTAAGCCTGAGAAGAATCCAAATACTCCTTTGGATTGTTACTTTTGATTGCAATTACAATCAAGCTTTGTTTCATTTCTTAATTCAAGTAAGTTTCCTTTCAATTTCATATTTTATGTTTTATTTTCATGCTTTGTTCTTCAATTCCATGCTTGTTCTTCATGTTATGCTTTTCGTCTTAGCACCTTGAATTCAAGTTAGATCTTAAGAATTGGATATAGAATCTAGATGAGTGACACATCTAGATCATAGATCGAGTCTTAGATCATCTTGATTTCAAGTTTTTCCTATGCTTTATTGTCAATTTTATTTTCATGCATAGTTTTAGGATAAATCTTAGATCTACTCTTGTTACTTGTTATTTTTCTTAAAGTTTTAAACTTTCACGTCAATTTCCATTGCTCTTTCCATTCATACTTTCAATTTATGTTAATTTTCATTGTTTAGGATTTTATGCATAGTTGTACCTTGTGCTTGCATGCTTGTACTTGGTAAAATATTGCATTTTCTTCCTTTTTTTTTCATTATTGCTTTGCATTTTCTATTTGAGGCATACGACGAGGCATCCTACCAACTTGCAATTTTATTTCCTAGTTTAGTTTAGTTAGTTTAATTGATTTATTTTTATTTCCTTTATTTTTTCAAGCTTGAAACACATTGAATCCTTCAATTGAATCAAATTCCGATAATACCAAGTCAAGAGCCCGTTGATATATTTCAACACCACTAAAACTCATCAAATAAAGATCATAGTGCATCCACTGTACATATTTCTCCAATCACTAACCCTCATGTGCAAGTTCATCAAAATTCTCATCTAAGGCTTCACCCCATGATTACCAGATCCAAGGCAGGCATATTTAAAACAAAGGTGCCCCTTAGCTCCTTCTCAGCAGATATTGAACCTCAATCCCACACTGAAGTTGCAGTTATACCAGAGTGGAAACAAGCAATGGATAAAGAATATCAGGCCTTGATTTCAAACAACACTTGGCCATTGAGTGAAATACCTCCTAGTAAAGAAGCTATTGGATGCGGGTGGGTTTTTAAACTCAAGAGGAATGCTGATGGTTCAGTTTTTAGGCACAAGGTCAGACTTGTGGCCAAAGGATACAACCAAATTCCTGGACTGGATTACAATGAAACCTTTAGCTCTGTTGTTAGGCCTGCAACAATAAGAACAGTGTTATCTCTCTCTGTCTCCATGGGCTGGTCACTCAGACAACTTGACATTGACAATGGATTCCTTAATGGGGATCTTGACACAGAATTGTATATGATTCAACCTCCTGGATATGAACAAAAATAATCTCTTGTCTGTAAGCTTCAGAAATCATTGTATGGTCTCAAACAAGCTTCAAGGTCTTGGTTTACTAAGCTTGATAGTGTGCTAAATACTTTGGGTTTTCAGTCATGCAAAGCAGATTCCTCCTTGTTCTACAGTCATAACACCTCAGGCACTGTATTCCTTCTTGCATATGTTGATGACATTCTTATAACCAGTAATGATAATGCTGCAATTGAGAAGATCATAGCTGCACTAAGAAAATATTTTTCTTTGAAAGATCTTGGTTCTTCTCACCATTTTCTGGGACTAAAGCTATCTACTAAAAGTAATGGTATGTTTGTTGGTCAAAGTAGATACATTAAGACCATTCTGAAATGGTCAACATGGTTAATTGCAATGGAGTGTGCAGTTCTATGGTCACAACACCAGTTTTGTCCAAATATCAAGGCCAACCTGTTGATGATGCTACTTTATACAGACGGATCATTGGTGCTCTTCAATATGCGACCATAACAAGGCCAGAGATCTCTTATAGTATTAACAAACGCAGTCAATACATGAAAAACCCTCCACACATTCATTGTAAGGTAGTCAAACGAATACTTAGATACTTAAATGGTACTATCAACCATGGATTAAACCTTACAAAGGCTACAATATTGCAACTAACAGCCTTTGTAGATGCTGACTGGGGATCAGTCATATATGACAGAAAATTCACATCCAGTTTTGTATATATTTGGAAAATAACCTCATATCTTGGAGTAGCAAAAAACCAAAGAACCATAGAAAGATCCAGTACAGAGGCAGAATATAGAGCTTTGGTTGCTGCCACTTGTGACATCATTTGGTTAAGATCATTGATGGCTGAGTTGGGCATTTTTCAAAAACATCCCACTATAGTTTGGGTTGACAATCTTGAAGCTGTTCTTTTATCTCTGAACCCTATTCATCATCCACGAGTGAAACATGTAGAAATTGGTATCCATTTCATCAGAGAAAAGGTGGCAGCCAAGACTATTTCAGTCTATCATATACTGGTCGTGCACCAAACTACAGATATATTAACTAAACCGATCAGTGGATAATTCTTTACTCGTTTAAGAAACAAGCTTTCAGTTAGAATAGACCTGAGTACGAATTGAAGGGGCGTATCAGAGCATATATCATTCATGCATACATTATTCATACATGCATGCACATGCATGCATAAGCTGCCAAGAATGCTGCCCGTTGTGGTTGTCGCTTTCTGCTTCTCTAAGCTGTGACTACAGCTAGGGGTGGCAATTTCCGATACGACACGAACCGAACACGAATTTAGTATGTACAGGTATGAACCTTCGCGGCTTCGCGTGTTATTCGTGTCGGACACGAATAACACGCGAAACAAATAGGTCAGGTCGGGTTGACCCGCGTGTCAACCCGATTGACCTATTTAACTCATTTAAGTTTAATGGTATAATAATAATTTAATAAACTATCTCTTGTAAATAGGATTAATTATGATTTCTATTTCGGTTTGTAATTTGATTTGGTGCTCGAACTTCTTTCGAACAAAAGAAGACAAAGATCGTGTTATTTTCATGTTATCTTTTTTTTTAATATTTTCTTACCAAGTAACTATTGGAATTTTCTTTCTTACATAGGTTTTTCGTGTCGTGTCGGGTTACTCGTGTAATAAACAGATCGTGTTCATGTCGTGTATTTTGACACGAATAATTATTCGTGTCGTGTTCGTGTCAACCGTGTAATACCTGTGTCTCAACACGACCCGCGAACACAAAACAAGACACGATTGACACCCCTAACTACAGTTGTCTTTTATTGTTATCCATGAACCAATATTATAGCTACATGTGTAGGGTCCTTAGTAGGGCTGAGCATGGGACTAGGAAATACCCTAACTATACCGAATTTACCGGAACCGAAAAATCTCCGTTGACCATTGACCGATCTCCGAACCGAACCATCTCGAGTTTCTTTTACGGGATGAATCTGGAGGTTTTTAAATCCCCTTAAAATCTCTGTACCGAACCGAGAACCGATTTATAATTGTAATGAATTAGCTATAAATCTCATTATATTTGATAGTTAATAAGTAAAATACTATTTTTATTAATCTTGTATATTAATTAATCATCAACTAACAAGTAAAAGTTAAAACCCACAATAATCTAGTAATTTTAATTTATGATTATAATTTGATCGTAAAATGGAGATTTATCCAAAAATCGAACTGAACCATACCAGAACCGAAAAAGAACCGTTGACTTTGACTTTTCTCCGAATCGAACCATACTGAAAAAATAATGGTACGGTTTTGGAGATTTCCAAATCCCCGAACTGAACCGTACCGAGCTCACCACTAGTTCTAAGTTGTTCTATTGGTAGATATTTATACCCCCTATTGTATTCTTTGTTCATGAATTAATGCAGCCAAGTAATTTCTTCATCTCATTACAGATATGTCACCATCTTGCAGTTTTGCTTGCAGCTTTATTCTGATCATGCTTTTCCATTAATTATGAACTGAAATGATTTTGGTGTGAAAAAAAAAAAAAAAGGACAGTGAGTTGAAAACACAACTTTAAAATATTTTTTAAAAAAAAATTAAGAAAAAAAAACTTAAAGTAAAGAGGTAAGCAATGTCATCATGAGGTATTTAAACTCAAATTTTTGTTGTGTGTTGAGCAAGATATGGAGTTGAGCAGGATGAAGTTGTTGTGATAAAAAAAAAAAAAATTGATGAAAATCATGAAATGTTAAGAATTGATTGCACGATAAATAAGAACGAAATAGTTGAGATCGGTGATTTTGATATTAATATATAATTTTATTGTGTTATCAAAGTAAACGTTATCAAGTAAAATAATAAACACATTTGAATATAATGGCTATTTTTCGTTTCTTAAATTCTTGAAATACATACATACCAAGAAGTCTGATTACACTACTGTTTCCAGGTTATCAAACTCACTATATAAAAGTTTCACACTTCCAGGCGATAAGTCAGATTCATGTATGAAAAATGTGTATCGCAGCATGCATACAGTGGGATCTCAATCATCAAATGAGCTCATATAAATCCAGGATAAGGCTTGCAAGGTTAAATGGATTTATATATATTAAAGTAAAGCTTTTTTTTTTTTAAATATACAAAATCTTCCAAAGTATAGCTAGTACATTGTATAACAACCTTATGAGACTCTTTTTATAGGAGAAATACATTGCACATATCATCTAAATTGTTGCCCCGGAAATGTGCTTTCAAAGAAGTGAGGAGACAATTGATGAAGACATAAAGTTGATGTTTAATTGCACAAAGTTAAACAAATTTTTGTCTTGTACTCATCAACAATTTTTTATTTTTTTTGGCTCAATAAATTGGGGCTCATTCATTTTTCATTTTGCTTTAGTAGCTTATTAAATATGAATAATTGCGTCACCATTCATGTACGGCACAGAGCAGTAGCTGAAATTAATGGGCAAAACAATCACTTTTTAACGTTTTATTTACTAACTTTCAACTTTGACAATATAAAGGGGTCTTATGTAATTTATCCGAAATAATCCCCAGCATTTGAATTCCCATCCAATTTTATATTTTCGGGAGAAATTAAATGAAAAATAAAAGAATGAACTAAAAGTAAAGAAATTAAATAGAGCGTGCTGAATGAAGCGCTAAACTTTACCATTTTAGCCTTACAGACCACTAAAATGACTGAAAAAACAAAATTTCGACTTTCTTTGTTCGAATCCCGACATGACTTTAGTTTGAGACGGAGCTGACATGCGCTCTCTCCATGTAATATAATCAATAGTATAACTTTCAAAGCCAATCCTATAAATATGACACAAGATTTAAGCGCCAAATTTATTTATATCAACTCTTAGTCTGTACTTACGTAAATCCTATAAATATAGCACAATATAAGCGTTGAGTTTATTTTTATCAACTTTGATTTCAAGTTACTTGAGTTCTTAAGGACGATTTGAATTGGCTGTTAAACATCGAAAATCACAACCAAGAACACCTTGCTAGCCTAACCTAAAGTAATTTAAAGTCATTGTAAACAAAGTACCTTAATCCAATTATACTAATTTCTAAATAAAGTGGAACTTAACAAATATCTATGGCTGTCCATATGCAGGACTAGAAATATATTTTGGCCAGCACAATAATCTGGGTGTATTTTACATGATACACTCAATAATTTAATTTATTATCACATATAATTGGTACATATATATATTATCACATCTAATTGGTACATATCATCATAAATAACTAAAATTTGAAATTTAAAATCTAAAATCCTAAAAAAATAAACCATAAAATAAAAAATTAAACCCTAAAATTAAAAAATTTAACCCTAAACCTTGAATGTCTATCATATATCATCACTTATAACGAATATATATCATCACATTTAATTGACATATATCATCACATATAAATAGTACGATGATAGTTTTTTGTTAGAACCCTAAAATGAAAATCTAAATCCTAGCCTGCAATGAAAAAACTAAATATTAAAACAGAAAATTAAACCCTAAAATTAAATATTAAAACAGAAAATTAAACCCTAAAATAAGAGTAACCCAAAAATAAAAAATTAAACTCTAAATATTATAAATTTTCTCATATATCACTATATATAATTATCACATATAATTAACATATATTATTATATTATCAAACGATCATACATTTTTAGCAGGTGCACACCCAAGTGTAAATAATAAATTTGTCCATAATCATGGGTTACACTGCTGTCACATTCTAGCATTTCAGTTTAATTTTGTTAAATTAATATAGCACTTTAGATCGTGGGCATTTGCTCAAGTGTTTGTTAAGATGTTATGTAAAATATCAATATGCACAGTAATTTGACACTAATTGGATCATATATCTGTAGAAACATCTAGGCGCACTTTTTTGTTTAATATAAAGGATAACAATGTTTTATTATTTTGAAATTGTTTGTTTGTAAAATATAAAGTGATTTCAATGGAAGTTAAATTTTAATGGAGGAGTGAGCAAGTGATAAATGGGAGTTAGTACATACATTTAAAATGCTATTTTTCTTTTAGAACTTTGTTAATACACATTTAGAGATCTATTAATATATTTTTAGAATACATTTAACATGCTATTTCCCTTTTAGAATTTTGTTGATACAAATTTAGAGATCTATTAATATATTTTTAGAATACATTTAACATGCTATTTCCCTTTTAGAATTTTGTTGATACAAATTTAGAGATCTATTAATACATTTTTAGAATGATAAATATATTTCTCCTACGAATTTTTATTATCCACTAAAAATAAATTATTATTTATTGATGAGTTCGTATACCATGGACACGGGACCATCTAATAAGGTGCACCGGGTTTCCAATTTCATTACATGTGGGCAAAAAATTGGACGCGCCTTTCTCCATCACGCGCCTTTCTTTTCACCTCCAAGCGGCCACTCCATCCCCCCCAGAAGCTGCAATTTTCATCAACCTGCAATTTTCATCTTCTCCAGTAAGTTTTTAATTTTCTCCAGAAGTTGAAACAATTTTCTTCAAGCAAATATCATCTTTCACCGGACTCTGCAATAATTTTCATCTTCTCCGGTGATTTTCTGCGCGATTTTCTTCGGCGAATTCGTTTTCTGCTGCAATTTTCTGCAGAATTCGAATTCAATGTTTTCCAGAAATTTGAGCTTAACGTCGATTTTGATTTTTTTTTTCATTTTTTTTGGATTTGTTCAAATTTTTCGCATCTAAAGTGGTTTGAATTGTTGTTGTCATTGAAATTTCTGTTCATGAAGTTTTAATATATTTTGGTACAAAATTACATACTGCATATCAATTG
Source organism: Phtheirospermum japonicum (assembly GCA_014905375.1). Classification (NCBI taxonomy): domain Eukaryota; kingdom Viridiplantae; phylum Streptophyta; class Magnoliopsida; order Lamiales; family Orobanchaceae; genus Phtheirospermum; species Phtheirospermum japonicum. The sequence continues at coordinate 928,033 of BMAC01000039.1, forward strand.
TTTGTAAAAATGCCTGAATGAGAATTTTTTTTTTTTTGGGATTACTGCTGAATAAATGTGTAGTATGATGATATGTGCATGTTCTGTGTGATGATATGTGCATGATCTGTGTGATGATATGTGAATATCTTATTCGTTTTTCCTGTGACTGATATATATATAGTTTGTGATGATATGTGCATGTTATGTGTGATGATATGTGCATGACCTGTGTGATGATATGCGAATATCTTATTCGTTTTCCCTGGGACTGGTATATATATATATATATATATATATATGTAGTTTGTGATGATATATGCATGTTCTATGTGATGATATGTGCGTGTTCTATGTGATGATATGTGCATGACCTGTGGTGATGATATGTGAATATCTTATTCATTTTTCCTGGAACTGATATATATGTAGTTTGTGATGATATGTGCATGTTCTGTGTGATGATATGTGCATGTTCTATTTGATGATATGTGCATGATTTGTGTGATGGTATATGATATCTTATTCTTTTTTTCTTCATAGGAACGATGTATTTTTCATGTTATGTGTGATGATATATTCATGATTTGTGTGATGATATATGAATATCTTATATTATGACTTAATTACCCTTAATCTATATTTTTTATTACTCATGTTATTTGTATTTGACTCGATTTTGACTCCAAATTGTTCAATTCCTATGTGTATTTATTTCATGGGAGAGGTGGCAAGGAATATTTTGTTGTTGTTGAAGTTTAGTTTGAATATAATTTATTTGTGTTTTCCACTAATATGTTTGAGTTAATGAACGAATATGATAAAGGGAAGAGGAAAGAAATCACATCAAAGTGAACAAAATGGCAAAATCGGATCTTATTTCAACTTTTTAAACACCCTTCAAGGCTAAAAATATGTCACAATATATAGAGATATCTGAATAAAATATGAGCAAATATCGAACTTCTTCAAGAAAGTCGAATAATCTTGTTTATGAACAACATTTGTATCTGGATGTAATACATTAACTTCTCATTGATCTTAAAGTTATTTGATCCTCTCATGGAACTAATTGGAGAGATGTGTATAAACTTCTCATTGGTCTAAAAAATACTCTACTCTACTCTACTCAAGCACACTAACTGGGGGATATTTATTGGATCAAGATTGTCAATATATTTAATTATATCCGGTGAACCAAGATGCTGAAACTATTCTCAAATACAACCACCATTTTTGTTCATCTTTTTAAAATAAATGACCACAACAACATTAAATCAAGTTTAATGCCCCAGACCTAAAAAGAGAAACAAGTGCACATGTCATTAATCAGTATGTCATCATATATTGATAGACAATCTAGATTCCCAAAATCACTGCCATAGTCAAAAGTTGAGCTTATTATTGTATTGGAAACAAAGAGATGAATCAGGATCACACATTTTTACTGTCATGATTTCAGTAATTATCTATATTTGTAAGTAAAAGCAAGTAATAATTTCAGCAATCGAAAGTGGAGAGCTTATGAATTCACATGCAGAGTCTAGTTTTTCATGGAGAATCAATAAAGTAAGAAAACAAGCAAAAGTATTATGTAAAAAAGTAGCACCATCAATTGAAAAGAAAAATTGTGTTTAAATGACCCAATGAATTCCAAAAATAATTGTTCAGCAAATGATTCAAATAACACCATCGAATCTCATCTCTCTTCCTCATGCAATACATTAAAAAATTTTGTAATTAAATAAAAATCTCCAACAAAGCTCCAGTTGCAGAAAAGAACAAAACAACATAAAAATTAAATCCACAGTTTTAGAGAAAAGAAATTACAGTAACGCATTAAATTTCAGAGAAAAGAAATAGCATAACCTAATTGAATACAGAAATAAATCAACTTCAAATATAACTTACCCTCAAACCGATTCATGTCCGTTGGAATTGAAGGATTTTTTTGGGCGGCGGAGCCGCGCTTGTTGCGGCGGTAGTTTGAAGCCAATTCAATGAAAATCGAACAAAAACTCACAATTAGTTGTTGATAAATTCGGTGGGGACTTTCCGATGATGGGGATTCGCCGGTGATGGGGTCGTTGGTGATGGAATTGCTGGTGAAAATTATTTTTGTGCGATCGATTGTCATGTGAAACAGCGAAAGAATTGGGGATCGCGCGTGTCATGCGTGTCATGAAAACAGATATTCAGAAGAAAAAAAATGAGAAAAGCGCGTAGGGTTCTAAAATTCCATTTTATATGTGAGAATAGGTACACCTGTGTCCATCTAATAATTTGCGTTTATTGATGGGCGTGATCCGTCATCAAACCCGTCAGCATCGATTTGCTGACGACTTACATTAGATTTGGAAACAAAAATTTGAACATTAAAAAGTTACATTAAATTCTCAAGAGCGATATCAAATCTATTTATTCAAAATGGAAAATAAGTACGTCATGTTTTAGGAAAATAAGAGGTGGTCTTGCACACTTTTTGCATGTCTTGGTCCTTGATGAGTGCTTGAGTTTTTTCAATTTTTATTTTTTAATTTATCCTCTCTTCTCAGAAAAAAACAAAGTAACATAATAACAAAAAATGGGGCCGCCGCAAATCTAATTGGTATGTAGTGGTGTAAACAGTAACAAGGTTTTCTTGCCTAGTTTAAATTGAAAACCGGTTTATTTATTGTGGTAATTATTGTTATCCTGGCCCGTAAGGATCAACCAATACTATTAAATAATCCAAACAATCATCAAATTCGTTGCACTACATTATTCAAACCACACACAGAACTCTCATCTCATGATTTTCACTCACTAAAGTAGATCAATTTGCATTAAGTTTCGGGTTCTAGGTTTCATAGCAAGTGGCTACTCTGAAAATCAAATCCAAAGAATCTTATTTGCCATCATCATTGAATCTTTTGACCAACTTATCAAAACTTCAATTTATTTTTTAAGTCTATATATATAATACACAAATTTAATTCAAGTTTCTCATGCTTATAATTTGTTGAAAATTATCTAATGATATATAGTATATATATATATATATTTATATATATATATATATATATATATATATATATATATCATTTAAAACAGAAAAAATGTGAAAAATGATTATAATGTTTGGATTAGGTGCATATATTACCTTAAAATATTTTTGGGATTAAATAAAAACAAAATTCATGTTTTATTAAGATTTAGGACCATCCGGAAAAAAAATTTAAACAAAGAGAACCCTAGAATTAAAAAAAATAACTAAAAAATACAGTAATTTGATTAACTTTTGTTGAAAAAGAAAAGATTTTTAAAAAACATATTACAGT
>BMAC01000039.1:931356-952922 GCA_014905375.1 Phtheirospermum japonicum
TGGACTGTAATATGTTTTTTAAAAATCTTTTCTTTTTCAACAAAAGTTAATCAAATTACTGTATTTTTTAGTTATTTTTTTTAATTCTAGGGTTCTCTTTGTTTAAATTTTTTTTCCGGATGGTCCTAAATCTTAATAAAACATGAATTTTGTTTTTATTTAATCCCAAAAATATTTTAAGGTAATATATGCACCTAATCCAAACATTATAATCATTTTTCACATTTTTTCTGTTTTAAATGATATATATATATATATATATATATATATATATATATAATATATATATATATATACTATATATATATAATTGCACATACAGAAATTAATCACACCTCTATATATGTAGTCAACAAATTTGACTCACTTAATTAGTTATTTAATTTAAATTTAACTAAATCAGTTCTTTAAAAAAAATTAATAGCTAATGATTAATATGATATATTTATTTTTGGCTAAATAAAAATCTAATCAAAGCACAGACAAATTGAGATGAATGTTAATGTTTGATGATAAAATATTTGGAGAAGAAAGATAAGCAATTGATAAGAAAGAATAGTGATATTTGTAATATTTTTATTTTTATTAAAATTAAATAAAATAAGACAAATATTTTGCCAACAGTTTTATTTTTGTTATTTCTTATTTTATAATTAGAAATTAGATTAAATAAGACAAAAAAATTGCAAATTCTATTATTTTTTTATTTTTAATTGAATAAGTTAAATAATACTTTATTTGAGGATTTTAAAAAAATTTAGTTAATAGAAATTTAAAATTTTAATAAAACATAACTTTTGTATTTATTTGTCGCAAAAATACTTTAGAGTACATATACACCCGCATGCAAATATTATGGGTATTTTATCACCTTTTTCCCTTAAATATATTTAATTCGACAAGTGACATTAATGCTCAACTAAAATATGGTGAGTCATTAAAGACAGTCGGTGTTAGCAAGCAAACAAGAGTTGTGCACAATATGCAGAAGAGCTCGGGCTCTAGTCTGGAAGATCAGCCCTGTCAAGCAGGCAAGATGAAGGAGAGCTCAGGTTTGGATGATCAGTCCTGGCAAACAGACAAGATGAAGAAGAGTTCTGGTCTGATTGACCAGCTATGGCATGCAGACAAGGTGAAGAAAAGCTCAGGTTTGGATGACCAGGTCTGGCAAGTACACATGCACACTGAATCAGCAATCCATGCAGCTGCGTGAAATGTGTTGTGCAAAATGACAAAACACCAGTTTTGAATTGAGCCGTTTTTGTACCTATCTAATACAACCCATTTCCTTATTTGGTGGATTTAGGGTTATTCAAATTTGTATAGTATCTAGAATGATTTACAGGTTCTATATAAGGAGAACAAATTATTTTGTAAACAATCATCCAGAAACATATTGAAATATTTAACATCTTGTTCTTTTGTTTATACTCTTTCTAGCTCAAACATGACTAAGCATGAATTTCTTCATGGTATCAGAGCTCCAGGTTAACTCCTGGACTCTGAATAAATTAAACCCCTATTTTTCTTCCCTTGTTTCAACAAATGGCCTCCACACCCACAACTCCTACCTCTCACTCAACTCAATCATCCGTAGAACAAAATGCAATCGTTTATCCCCAAAGTCAGCTCATTAGCATTAAGTTAAATGAGTCTAACTTTTTCATATGGAAATAACAGATCATGACCGTCGTAAACGGTTATGGTCTTTAAGCTTATTTAACCAAATATTGCATTTTTTGGCCCACTGATCCAGAATTTCCACTCTGGAAATGTCAAGATCAGCTTATAGCTTCTTGGCTCCTTTCATCTCTCACTGAAAATCTTCTTGTTGCCACGGTTGGCCTTATTTCTTGAAAAAAAATATAGGAATGCTTGGAAAACAGTTTTGCAAGCCGGTCAAGAGCAAAGATCATGCAATATAAACTGCATCTTCAAACCATTAAGAAAGGAGTTACGGATATGAGAGAATATCTCAACAAGATCAAGTCTTGTTGTAATATGCTGGCCACAGCAGGAGAAAATATCACTAAGCAAAGTCAGATCATTTATGTAATTTCTGGATTGGGAGCTGAATATAACCCAGTTATGGTCAGCATCACATCAAGATTGGAGCCCTATACTCTGATGGAGGTTCACTCTTTGCTACTATGTTTTGAGGCCAGGCTTGAGAGTTTTGAAGACACCATATCTCAAATCAACTCAGATGGTTCAACAAATGTTAATACCATCACTCAAGACCAACCTTCAAGGAGAGAGGGCTACAACCAGAATTTCAGAGAAAGGGGAAATTTCAGAGGCAGGAGCTCAAGAAATGGAGGCAGAGGAAGAGGGAGAAGAAGTCAGACCTGGAAACCCAGATGCCAAATCTGTTTCATCTCAGGACACAGTGCTGATAAGTGTTTTCATAGGCAAAACATGAACTTTCCTCCAAGCAATAAACAGTTCCATCAACCTCAATCTTCAAGTAGCAACTATTTTGGCCAGTTTGGGAAGCACTCAGCAAATGTTGCCAGTAGCACTTCAAAATCAATCCAGAGTCTTGCTGGTTTCCAGAATCAGGAGCTACCAACCATTTGACTTATGATTTCAACAACTTGAGCATGGCAAGTGAGTGTCAAGAATCAAAAAAGGCTCACATGGGCAATGGATCAGGTTTGCACATCTTACATTCTAATGATTCAATAGTTAAAAGTCCTATTACCAATGATCATACTTTCAGCCTTAGAAACTTGCTTCATGTGCCAGATATTACAAAAAATCTTATCAGTGTCTCTCAATTTGTTAAGGACAATAAGGTTTCTTTGAATTTCATCCTTGTTTCTATTTGGTGAAGGATCAGGACACAGGAATGGTTCTACTCAAGGGGACTGTTGAGAATGGTCTTTACAAGTTTAACCTCACCACTGTTCAAACACCAAACAAGTTGCCGTCTATTTCACATCCTATGTAACTTCCCATTTTAATAAATTCCAGTCAGCTCAGTAATAAACTTGATTTGAGTCTATGGCATTGCAGGATTGGACATGCCTCATTAGATATTTTCAGAAAATCTCTTTTGAGTTTTAATGTTACTTTACATGATAATAAATCAAATTTCATGTTTGCATCTTGTCTCAAAGCTAAAAGTCATCAGTTACCCTACAATCCTTCAAATTCTGTTCATTATGGCATTTTATATCTTATCCATACTGATTTGTGGGGACCCTCTCCAATAAAATCCAATAATGGTCATAATTATTACGTAAGTTTTATAGATCATAAGACGAGATACACTTAGTTATATCTACTCAAGCAAAAATCTGACACTCATAATGCTTTTGTCCATTTCAAAAATCTTGTAGAGAACCAGTTTAATAGGAAAATCAAAGCCATTAAATCAGATGGTGGTACTGAGTTCAAAACCTTGTCTAAATTCTTCTCTCAAAATTGAATTCATCACAGAATTTCCTGCCCTTACACTCCACAACAAAATGGACTTGCTGAAAGAAAACATAGGTACATTCTTGAAACAGCTCTCTCCTTGCTAGCTCATTCTCATTTCCCACATTCCTATTGGGATGATGATGTTGTTTCTGCAGTTTTCCTGATCAATATACTACCATCAAAGATCTTAAATTTCCAAACTCCCACAGAAGCTCTCACTAGTTTGAAACCAGATTATAATACTTTGAAAAAATTTGGATGCTTATGTTTTCCTCACCTGAGACCAATGAATAAACACAAACTCAACTTCAGAAGTACTCCTGCTATTTTCCTTGGATATAGAACACAATTCAAAGGGTACAAAGTCTTGTTGCTAAATAAGAAAATCATTATCACTAGAAACTTGTTTTTGATGAATCCCAATTTCCTTATCAAACTAAGGAAAATCTTCCTCCTTTCACCACCAACAATAACCAATTCACTCCCTTACTCACTATTGATAAACTCACCAAACCTCCTTCACCTACTTCCAAAGCTGGACATCTAATCCTCAATGCCAGCTCTGGCCATCAAATCCCTACATCTCAATCACACACATCACCAGCCTCATCAACTTCTCACCATAGACCTCATTCCTCTGACCATCAACCAATAGAAATTCCCCCCAACACTGAAATCCCAGGAGGACATATAACTATTGATTTACCAGTATGTACTGATGTGTTTACTCAATCTAACAATCCCATTGCAGTTGATCAAAGTTTTGCACGTCACAGGAATGATAGGGGCATAACATGGTGACAAGATCAAAGGCTCGAATTTCAAAGACAAAGACTTATGCTTCTGTCTTGATTGACAACATTAAACCAAGCACATATCAGGAAGCTCTTACCATGCCAAAATGGAAAGAGGCCATGAACAAAGAGTATGATGCACTACAAAAGAATAAGACCTGGAGCACTCACCCTATATCTGAACTGCCTCCAGACAAGAAGCTAGTTAGCTGTAAATGGATTTTCAAAACCAAAAGAAACTCAGATGGATCTGTAGCCCAGTCATCAAACCAACCACTATAAGGGCAGTTCTTTCCATAGCCATAACCAACAAGTGGATCATTAGGCGGGTTGATATCGATAATGCCTTCTTGAGTGGAGATCTTGATACAGACATCTACATGGATCAAATCCCTAGTTTTGAGCAGTATGACTAAGCTGGAAATCCATTGGTTTGCAGATTACACAAGTCCCTATATGGCCTGAAGCAATCATTCAGAGCATGGTCATCCAAGCTGAGTAAAGTTCTTAAGTCTTTAGGATTCACCATGTCTAAATCACACAACTCTTTGTTCTTCAAGAAGAATGAGTCTTCTTACACAATAATCCTGACATGTGTGGATGACTTGATAATCACTGGATCAAGCAATGAAGAAATCCAAAGGATCATCACACAAATTCAGAGCCATTTTTCCCTAAAAGATCTAGGCAGACTAAGTCAAGGATATACTCGACAAGACAGGGATGACTGAGTCAAAAGGTTTGTCTTCTCCAATGGTACCACAACCTGTTCTTTCCAAACATCAAGGACAGCCTATACTCAATCCTACATTGTACAGGCAAACAGTAGGTGCCCTCCAATATGCCACAATTACCAGACCAGATATCTCATATAGTGTCAACAATTATGCACAACCCTCTTAACACAAATTGGAAGGCAGTTAAGAGAATACTTAGATATTTGGCAGTAACTGTTGGATATGGTTTGAGATCCAGGTCAGCTAATGAGTTTAGAGTGACTGGATTTGCTGATGCTGATTGGAGATCAAACATTGATGATAGAATATCAACATCTGGTTATTGCATTTACCTCGGTCCTAACCTAGTTTATTGGAGTGCAAAGAAGCAAGCTACCGTTTCTAAGTCATCAACTGAAGCAGAGTATAGGAGCATTACACACAGTACTTGTGAAGTTCTTTGGCTGCAGTCTTTGCTCAAGGAAATAGGTAACCAAGCCAACTGAGATTTGGAATGACAACTTAGGAGTTGTTGCCTTATCAGTTAATCCGGTTTTTCATTCAAGATCCAAATATTTTGAATTGGACTTACACTTTGTCAGAGAAAAGGTAGAGAAGATAATCTCAGTAAGGCATGTGCCTGCCCTTGATCAGATTGTTGATGCATTGACAAAAAACCTCTTGTTGGACAACTCTTTAGGAAGATGAGGTATAAGTTGAATGTAGTACCAATATCTACCTTCGAATTGCAGGGGGTGTTAGCAAGCAAACAAGAGTTGTGCACAATGTGCAAAAGAGCTCGGGCTCTGGTCTGGATGACCAGCCCTGACAAGCAGGCAAGATGAAGGAGAGCTCAGGTCTGGATGATCAGTCCTGGCAAACAGGCAATGATCATACAAGCCACGCTTAAACTTTAAAGAAATCATACAAGCATCAAACTTTTTATTCTATTGTCTCGGGGATTGCTTCAAACCATACAATGATTTTTTAAGCAAGCAAATGAAATCAGGGTTTGATTTGTCAATTAAACCTTCCGTTTGCCTCATAAAAATTTTCTCATCTAATTCGCCATGCAAAAAAACAGTTTTAACATTCATTTGTTTCAACTCCCAATAAAAATGAGCAACTAATGCAAGCATAATACGCACAGTGGTGAATTTAACAGCTGGAGAAAAAATATCCATATAATCTTACCCCTCTTTTTGAGTAAACCCCTTAGAAACAAGTCTAGTCCTAAATCTAATCCTTTCATTCTCATGCTTGACCTTGTACAACCACCTACAATCAACGACATGACAATCATCAAGTTTAGGTACATGGGTCCACGTTTAGTTAACATGCAACGAGTTTATTTCATCATTTATAGCATTTAACCATGCACGAGAACTCACAAATTTCAAGGCTTCATGATACGTTTTTGGTTCACTACTATCAATAGATTCAAATACACTAAAAGCATACGACGTCAGATGGTAATCACGTAACAGCAAAGATTTTCTTCCTATCTCTAGCAAGTTGATAATCATCTAACACATGCGTATCATGCATATTCTCAACATTTTTAGTATGCACATTAGAGGTTTGAGCATTTTCGGCAGGTAAGTTTCCAGAAACATCAACAGGAACATTTTTTATTTTAACAGGCATATCATGTGAATTATCAAACTTATTAACATGCATATGCTCCACCTCACTTGGAGTCGGGTCAGGTTCATTAACAACAAGCACAAAATCATGTAAACATGGAAATTCAAACTCATTGAAAATCACATCATGACTATTAATCACTTTAAAACCCGGTTCACTCCTAAGCTACAACCTATAACCCTTAACACCCTTCGGATAACCCAAGAAAGCACATTTCACAGAACGAGGTTCAAGCTTATCAATTTTTTTATGAACAAACGTAGCACAACCAAAATTACGCAAGTTTGAATAATCAATCTCTTTTTCACACCAAACTACCTCAGGACATCGACCATTCAAAGGCACGGGGGGTCCCTGTTAACCAAATATGCAGACGTTAATAAGGCCTTGACCCAAAACTTATTTGAAATATCAGAAGTGAACAACATAAATCTAACTCTTTCGAGTAGTGTACGGTTCATTCGTTCCGCAACCCCATTTTTCTGCGGGGTATACGAAACTATGTGATGCCTTTGAATGCCGAACTCGGCACATAGTTTATCAAAAGAGTTATTACAAAATTCAAGTCCGTTATATGTCCTAAGAAAATTGATCCGTTTTCCATTTTGACTTTTAATCAAAGTTTCCAAGTTTTAAACTTTTCAAAAACGCAGACTTATTTTTCAAAAGAAACAAAAAGACTTTTCTTGAAAAATTATCAATCACAAACTGAAAGTATCTATTATCACCTTGTGTGGGATCTTTAGTCGAAACCCACACATCAGCATGCACATACTCAAGAATATCAAGACAGTCAAAAATTTTCGGGGAAGGGGAAATAGGGAATTGAACACATTGTTATTTGTCATACACACAAGTATCACAGAAGGGCATACAAGAAACTTTGTCCTTACCAAAAAAAACTTTTTTTATGCAAAACTTCTAACCCCTTACTACTCATGTGTCCAAGTCGTTTATACCACAAATCAGTATGATCACATGCACAGAGTTCGCAGAATATGGCATAGTTTTACAGTCAACAATGCAAACATACAAGTTTCGCCGCTTTTCAGCTTTGAAAACAACAATAGAACCCTTCATGATTTCTATAACACCCTTACCCCACCTACCTTCTAACCCATCATCCTCAAGTGCAGCACAATAAATAAGGTTATGATATAAATCAGGCACATGTCGCACATTCTTAAGTGTTAAAATATAACCGGATTCAAAATTCAAGCAAACATCACCCAAACCAACAACATCGCTTACTTTCTCATTCGTCATAGAAACATGCCCATGCTTAACTTTTTTGTAATTCGAAAATAGATATTAATGAGGAGACATATGAAACGTGCATGCAGAATCAACAAGCCACTCATTATCACATAGATTGGAATGCACAGAGTTCACATTATCATACATCTCATCAGACTCAATAACCATATAAATATCACCCATATTATCATTACAAGCACCATGTTCGCATGATCGGATTGTTATTTATTTTTCTGGGGGTGGGGATATTCCTTGATATAGTGATTAGGGTGGCCACAATTATAACACTTACGACCACTTGGATGAGATTTAAACCTACTTTTTCTTTTGACTTTCTTTTTAGAAAATTTTTGATTATTTTGATTAGTGAAGGTGTGATTGTTTTGAAAATAGTTTCTCGACTTACCTCTAACAAAATTAACCTCACCATGACTATTACTTCCCTTACTGGCTTTTAAATCCAACTCTTTACTTTTTAAATTATTTATTACCGTATAGAGATTTACCTGATCTCTACCATACTTAGTAGTAGATTTGACATCATTATAAGAATCAGGAATAACATTTAAAAGCACAATAGGGGAATAATTGTCAATATGTTTGTCACCAGTTTGCTTGATGTCCAAAATAACTTTTGTAAAAACGTCAAGATTACAATCAATATCTTTGGACAAATCAAGTTTAAACCTAAAAAAAATTCAAGTAAAAACAATTTACTAGGCAAAGACGTTTCAGTATAAAGCTCTTCCAATTTGTCCCAAAGTTCTTTTGCAAAATCAAGTTTGCCACATTTACGTAACACAGAGTCAGATAAATTCAAATTATAGACGAATACGCATATTCATCAATTTCAGCTTTTTTCTTGGCAGTAGTTCCAGCAGTAAATGAAGAATCAATAGCTTTGAAAACTTTTTGTTGAGCCAAAATACCTTTCATTTTCTGCTGCCAAATTTGAAAATCACCTTTTTTGTCAAACGGTGCCAAGTTAAAAGACGAAAGAGATGTCATTTTTAAAACACGAAAGTTTTTGAAAAAATGACACAAATGAACACGAAGTTTTAAGAAGAATGCACAAAGCACAAAAACAAGGCAATCACAGATATCAAAAGAAGACATGCACAAAGCAAGTTATGAACAAATCACAAACGACAAGCATACGCTGGATTTACAAGTAAATCATGGCTAATGCTTGTCAGTCCGATAACTAACTTATCAAAATAAGTCGATTACCGACCTTAGCACAAAATCGACAATCCATGTCCCTCCAGATCCGCTATGGCGCTAAGCATCCCGAGCAAGAGATTTTTACGTACGTGAATTATCGAGAGGACGAATGATTAATTAAACGAAAAACTAATTAATAAGATACGATAAACAGCACATAATCAACATAATATATCAACGATAACACAAAGCAAACACGTTCGACTAACCTAGAACTTACCTAAATCTACTAGCTAGATCCCAAGCAGTTAAACTCGCTACAAGCGGTATTTACTCTACGAAAGTAAAATGGAGAGGTTCTAGCCAATTTACTAGAGCAGGATCCCACGTAAGGACCCCAATCTACCGGAGCGGTGGAAGATGAGCGCTTTTTAAGCTTTTGGAATTTTAAATAATTTGTTTGTAATTTCTGGATGAATTGATGTAATAAGAATGCTATTTCAGACGGAGAGGAAAGGGGAAAGAAAGATTAGAGAAAGAAAGTTGGTAGGTAGGACAAAGTACTTCATTTCTTAGCCTCCACAAATTGTATCTCCCCTATTTATACACATAGGGGGGGCCATTAGCATCAAAAGACCTAAAAGCAATAACAAAATTAAATAATTAAACTAGATAGAAGCCCAATCGGTTTAATTAATTATTGTAGCTTGTCAGCCCAAAGGCCCAATAACCTTCATTCTAGAATTGGCCCAGCAACCCGGCCTGCTTCCCTTACCCGCTCAGCTCCAACCTCATGACCCGGCGACCCGGCTTGTTTCTCTCTCAATCGGGCTCATTATCATTTTTGTCAATCAACCCAAAGATACCTCCTTTAACCCTAATCGAGCCCTCCTCTACCATTCCCTCTCCGATTCCCATCAATCCTTCTCCAATTCTCCCATCGTCGGCACCATCCGTACTAACAATCATAACAATACCGCCCCGATTTATAGATCCTTGACCGCAAGGATCAAAAGTCGGGAACTTTTTCCCCATAAATTTCACATCTTCCCACGAAGCCAATTCAATTTAGGGTTTTCCCATTCCACCAAGATTTGGTCAACCTCCTCCCCTTTCCGAGTAATGGAGCGCTTATCCAAGACCTTGCTGGGCCTAATTCGGAAAATTCCATCGGTGTCCGTTTCCGGCAGCTCCTCTAGAGGTGAGATCTCCGGTTTAATTTTCTGTTTCAGTAGGGATACGTGAAACACTGGGTGTATTTTTGACCCCTCTGGTAAGTCCAGCTTATAAGCTACCTTTCCGATTTTTTGAATGACAGTATAGGGTCCGTAGTAGCGGGAAGCTAGCTTCAGGTTCTTACGCAGGTGTAAGGAGTTTTGCTTGTAAGGTTGGAGCTTCAGGTAAACTTGATCCCCTAACTCAAAGTTCCTTTCGGTCCGGCTCTTATTTGCATTAGTTTTCATCCGATTTTGGGCATGCATTAGGTTTTCCTTCATGGTCTTCAACATAATTTGTCTCTGCTGAAATAGATCTTTGGCTTCTGCATTGCTTGCATCCATATAGGGTCCTGTAGATAGGAGAGGGGGAGTATACCCATATAGGGCCTGAAAAGGAGTCATTTTTAACCCTGTATGATAATTGGTATTATACCAATGTTCTGCAAGGGATATCCATTTGAACCATTGTCTGGGAGCAGCACTTGGCATGCATCTTAAGTAAGTTTCTAGGCACTGGTTCAATCTTTCTGTTTGCCCATCTGTCTGTGGGTGGTAAGCTGTTGATAGATTGAGTCTTATCCCCAGCATCTTAAATAGATCCTTCCAAAATGCACTAGTAAAAACCTTGTCCCTATCTGATATGATGCTCACTGGTAATCCATGTAACTTGTAAATGGTGTCCAAAAACTGCTTGGCTATAGATTGTGCTGTATAAGGGTGTGAAAGTGCTATAAAATGCCCATACTTGGTGAATCTATCAATGATCACAAGTACCACATCCTTTCCTCCTGATTTTGGTAACCCCTCCACAAAATTCATAAAAATGTGTGTCCAAGCCTGCTCAGGGATGGGTAAAGGTTGTAGTAAACCAGGGTGGCCCTCCCTATCTGGTTTGTTTCTCATACACACATCACATGCTTGTACCATCTTAACAACATCTCTCTGCATCTTAGGCCAGAAGAAAACACCCTTCAATCTCATATAAGTCCAATTAACCCCTGAATGACCCCCATAGGCTGACTCATGCATGATTGACAGTATCTGTTTTTTAATCTTGTCATCCTGTCCAATCAACAGCCTACCCTTATATCTTATAACTCCTCCACTGATTATGTATTCTGGAAAAAATTTAGGGTTTATACATTTGGCAGCTAGTATCTTGTTACATAGTGGGTCCTTGGCATAGGTAGCTATCACCTCCTTCACCCACTCTGGAATTACCAGTGTGATGGCCTCACAGCTATCTCCAGTCTCTTCCCTCCTTGATAGAGCATCTGCAGCTCTATTCTCTATCCCCCCTTCTGTATTGTATCTCATAGTCAAGCCCCAAGAGTTTAGTGATCCACCTTTGCTGCATAGGGGACATCACCCTTTGATCCAACAAATGCTTGAGGGCCTGTTGATCAATTCAAATTATGAACTTGTGCCCTTGGAGATAGTATCTCCACTTCTAAATGGACATTAGGACAACAAGAAACTCCCTCTCATACACAGATAAGCCTTGATTCCTATGTCAAAGTGTCTTGCTCATGTAAGCAATGGGCCTGCCTTGCTGCATCAGTGCAGCCCCTACCCCATACCCACTAGCATCAGTCTCAAGGATAAAAGGTTGAGTGTAGTCAGGTAGTGTGAGGACAGGTGTGGAAATCATGGCTTCCTTCAACTTGTTAAATGCATCCTCAGCTTCCTCTCCCCATTTAAACTGGTTTTCCTTAGCAAAGTTGTGAGTGGTTTGCAAATAATTCCATACCCCCTAACAAACCTCCTGTAGTAACCTGTCAACCCAAGAAACCCTCTCAATTGCTTAACAGTAGTAGGCTTAGACCAGTTAACCATACATTCAACCTTCTGTGGGTCAGTGGAGACCCCATCCTCAGTGATCACTGCCCTAGATATTCAACCTGCTTCTGCCCAAAATGGTTTGCTTCTTTTGGCATAAAGAGTGTTCTCCCTCAATAGTACTAGTACCTCTTCCAGGTGCCTCAAATGTGACTCCCACTCATTGCTGTAAACCAAAATATCATCAAAAAACACAAGGGTATGCTTCCTCAAACATCCCTTGAAAACCTGGTTCATAAGATATTGAAATGTTGCAGGTGCATTACACAGTCCAAAGGGCATTACCAGAAACTCATAGTGGCCATGATGAGTGCTGAATGTAGTGAGATACCTGTGCTGTGGGTCCATTAATATCTGAAAATACCCTGATCTTAGATCAATCTTAGAGAAGTACTTGGCCCCAGAAAGTTCATCTAGCAGCTCCTCAATAATAGGAATAGGATAGTCATGTTTCACTGTCAGCTCATTTAAATACCTGTAATCAACACACATCCTCCAGGTTTCATCTTTTTTCTTCACTAATAAAACTGGAGATGCAAAAGGGCTTTTGTTGTTCTGTATCATCCCTGATTCTAACAATTCCTGTACAATCCTCTCTATCTCATCCTTGTGGTTATGGGAAGCTCTGTAGGGGTATTGGTGTTTGGGTGTGCTTCCAGGTTTGAGGATTATCTGATGTTCAACCCCTCTTCTGGGGGGTAGTCCTTTTGGCTCCTTAAAAACATCCTCATACCTCTCCAGCAAACTTGTTAGTCCCTTATCCTCCTTGAAATCCTGCTTAATTGTATGTAACACATAGATCTCTTCCACCTGCTCCTCAAGGTCCTCATATAACATCCTGTAAAGGGAGTGCTCAGTGATGAGCTGGCAATGGGCCATGTCAGTAAGGGCCTTCAATCTGGTTCTCTTTCCCCCTAAGTTCACAGTGATTGACATGTCCTTATAATCTAACTCAATGGGGGTATTTTCCTTAAGTCGATCACCTCCAAGAATGAGGTCACAGCCTTCATGTTGAAGGAGCCTCAGGGGATACTTAAACATGTAATTTTGCATCTTCCAGGTGAAACCTGTAGCCTGCTGGGAACTCAATAACCTCTGCCCTTTGGACACCTTAACTAGAATAGGTTTAGTGGACCCCAATTCACACCCCAGTTCTCTAGCAGTTGATTCCTTAATGAAACTCAATGTGCTTCCAGTGTCTAGCAACACATGTAACTGTTTGTCCCCACAATACCCCACGAATCTCATGGTTGTGGGACTACATTCTCCTGCAATAGAATTGAGTGACATTTGTATTTCCTCAACTGGTTCCAATTCTCCTTCAGGTTCATTATGGTTCTGAATTGAGTCTAAGTAGGTTAATTCCTCCTCTTCAGTCATTATCATGTAATTAATTCTGTTTTTGCACCTGTGTCCAACCACAAACTTCTCATCACAATTGTAGCAGGGTCCTTTTTCTCTTCTTGCAGCCATTTCTGCTGAGGTGAGTAATTTAGGAGGTGGTTTTCCTTGATTGGGGAGAGCCTGTCTGTAAGCATTAGGGGTATTGGATGCAGTGCCTCTCTGGTTAGGGTAAGGTGTGGGAATGAAATTTCTGCTAGGGTCCTTGACTCTCTTGGTAATTGCCTCTAGGGTTAGCAATTGCTTCCTTCCCAGTTCTATGGTTTGTTGGAGGGTGTCAGGCTCAAACATGTTCAAAAAATCTTGTAGGTCTTCACTTAATCCACTGATGAAGCTTGCTATGAAATAGTCTTCAGTGTACCCTCTCTGATCTAGCATAAGCATGCAGGCTCTTAGCTCTTCAAATTTCTCAACATACTCAGCATATGAACTCCCCTGTTTCAGCTTGTTAAATTCTCTAATAATTTTTGCTTCCTTCAGTTCATCAAACTTAGCAGAAATAACCTCTACAAATTGTTGCCATGTGAGGTCAGTTTCACCTGGGTTGAAATTCTGAAACCACTGGGCAGCCCTCCCCTCAAAGTGCATAGTAGTTAGTGTGACTTTTTGTGTTTCTTGGATATTTGGTATCAATCTAAAATACCCTTTGCATTTAAGGATCCAGGTTCTAGGGTTTGAACCATCAGATCTGGGGAAATCAATTTTAGGTAAGGGACTGAGGATTTGAGGGTTTTGCTGTTCTGTTAATATCCTGCCTCTTGTTGATGATTGTGTTCTGGATTGTGACCCTTCATGGGCATGGTCTGGAAAAGGGGACCCCAGAATGGATTCTTCTTCAGCTGTAGCCTTGCCCTTGCTCATATTAAGAAGTTGCAGCTGCATAGTGGCTAGGGTTTTAGTGAGGTGATCCAACTTGTCAATAAAACCTGTTCTTAATTCCTGCATCTCTGCCCTGATCCCAGTGAATTGTTCTTGAGTTTCTTGGTCTTTTGCTGCTCTTCTTTGAGTTTCAATTTGAAGATTAATTTCGAATTTTCTTTGTGTTTCTTGCAGATCCTTTAAGCACGTGCCTTCTGCCATGGCCAAGGAAAGTGGGCTCTGGATACCACTTGTTAACCTTTTGGAATTTTAAATAATTTATTGTAATTTCTGGATGAATTGATGTAATAAGAATGTTATTTCAGACGGAGAGGAAAGGGGAAAGAAAGATTAGAGAAAGAAAGTTGGTAGGTAAGACAAAGTATTTCATTTCTTAGCCTCCACAAATTGTATCTCCCCTATTTATATTGCTTGTATCAAGGCCCGAATCTGCACCAGCCCTTTATTTACTGTCAGGCCCGGCCCGCTAAGTGCAGCAGCAATTCCGGCCCGATCATCAGCCCGTTCCAGCGGCAGCATCTTCCACGACTAGATTTCTGCAATTCGGAACAACACAACCAGTTTAACGAAAGGCAATAATAAGTTATGCAATTAAGTCGAAACAATACCGCCTTTAATCTTTGTCAATTAAATTTTTGTCGAATCTCGTGTCTGAAGTCGAAGGTTCGACTGTCCCAGAATAGGATTAGAAATAGATCCGGCTCAGATATCCCTTCGTGGTCCTATTTGGTCAACAAACCGGAGACCTTGACCATGGTAATATGGGACAGCACACAGCCCTCCGCCACCGGTAGCAACCCCTGGAAAACCCCAAGACCACCTCAGAATCCTCAGCTATATGATCGGAGAAGCTTACTGTCTCCCACAAAAAACCGAATGCCCACAAAGAAATAGTTCTCGTATTTATCGTGTACCTTTGAATTTCACACAAATCTCTTTTAAAACAGGTTGGAAAAGGAGAGAGAGCGACAGAATCGCAACGAAACTCCATTGCATTCGGAAAGAAGAAAACCGAGAAGAAAAAGGGGGTTGAATGAATTTGGATTTAGAGGTACACTTACGTATGTGGCAATCTACGGTCCAGATTGAAGTCATTTTGTTGGACGGTCAAGATCATACAAGAAAAGGATCCGCGGGTGGTAACCCGACCCAACCGGGTTCTCCCCAGAGTGTTGTTCAAGTGGTGGTGGGCTGGGTAGGATATGCCCAACAGAAATATTACATGGCCAATCAAAATCATTTGGACCACGCTATAACAAAAACTTGGCCCTTCCCCAATAACCAAAGTAAGAACTTTAACGCTGTAGATGTTCTTAAACAGTAAGAAAGATGTCCTCTCATTTTTATTTCAATTCAGATAAATTGGTTGAGCTATTTAAAATAACAGTAACTGTATAATCCATTGAATAAATTGTTGAGAATAGAACTGATAAGCAAATTGGAAAATTGTTATGGGCGTTATAAGTGAAGATTTAGCCCAACAATAGCTGGATTGTCTTATGGGCTTGAAAATATTCTTGGCCCTTGTTACTTAACCCAACACTTGATCCGCTTTTTATTTACTTTTTTGTCCAACCCAATCCAAACACAGCCGTGGGATCCAACTAATGCCTAAATTCCAATTACAGATTGCACCTTGAAAATGAAAGCTAAGGCCTTGCTAAATTGCATTTATTATTTGGACCACAAAACCTCTTATATTTTTCCGCCATGGGAATCTTCAGTGCCACCAAATTTCTTGCCTGCTCCGCAAATGGGTATCCTTCACGCCGCACGTGAGCACTGCGCATTTTAGCCATTAAGGCGATATTTCGCCTAGTATTTTTTTTTATAATTTCAGGGGAGGTACATTTCCGTCTAATTTGTTTTTCGGTTCTAATTATTATTGAAAATTAAACTATTTTAATTTTTAACTTTTATGCAACACAGTTTAACAAATATAATACTTCCTACGTCCTATTTTATATGTCGCAATTATCATTTCACGGAGATTAAAAAGTATAACTGCTTTGATAATTATGGGTATCAAATGACAATAATATTCCTATGTTTAAAATAAATAAAAATGTTAAATAATAAAAGAATTGGTAAAATTAGTATAGTAACATTTAATTTTTATTGAAAAACCAAATTTATATAAAAATATGCTATGATCACACAAATTTATGTCAAAATAAGAAATTTAGACAACTTTTTTCATCTTCAATCATGAATAATCTGGCAACTTACCAAATATATTTTCATTGTTCACACGAAAACCTATAATTTTCCGGTTATCAATTTTCTACTTATAGAAATTGGGAAATGGAAGGGAAACAATTTCATGCATTTTTTTCACTGTTTGTTTGGAATATTTTGAAGACATCGTATCGTAAAATGTAAAACATTGCCTAATTAGCGGATGTTATATTATTTTTATTATATTAACTTTTTAGCAATTAATAATATTTATTGTTGCATATTATGTGGTGCATATGGCGTATATTTAGTTACTATATAATGTATATATATTTATTTTATAAGTGATGTATTTAATAGTCTTAAGTGACAAATCTATCAACGAGACGTTGCACCTTATCCATACAACTATTGATCTTTAATAGGTTACTCTTGCATTATGAATTGTTGGTAGATAACGATTAGGATTAGAATCGTGATAAATAAATTCAAATCTAGAGGATTGAGAAACCCTTTGACAAATATTTCTCAGATTTATCTAATTCTTTTGGACCTTTCTTTTTTCTTTTTTTTTTTTTTTTTTTTTTTTTTTTTTTTTTTTTTTGAAAGAGAAGCTAGCACAAACTGCAAAAGTTCTTAAAAGGAATTCACCAAAAAAAAACACAAAAAGTTCTTACTTCTTACTTAATCAGCTTCTACTTTTTGTTTAACTTATATAAACAAATAAGCAGTTTTGCAACTTATTCATCAAACCCTCTATTTGAATCGATTCAAGTTTTGGTTTCTATATCGAAACTCTCAATTAATGATTCAATTTTTAGCTTCTATTCTCAAACACTACCAGACTACCAAGTACCAACTCATGAATCTCAACCACTCTTAGCTTCTCAACGATAAATCAGTTAACCAAGAAGCACAAATTTTTGCATAGCCTATCTACACCCTGCAGTTGTAACTACCAAGTAGATTCAAAAAGCCCACAAGAAAATGACAAGAGGAAATAATTAACTTATAATATTAATATCACATTTAAAAAAAAAAACTAAACTCCAACTTATTAACTCTTCAAGTATTTATTCAATACAACTGAATGTAACATTTCAACCAGTTTTCATATATGTAAATCCGAGTTCGACACTAAAAATGCACTTCATAAGTTTAAAAACAAACATTCAATGGCCCAACAGCCCGGCCCGGTCCAATTTTCCACAAAATTTCACTCCTTTTTCTCCTCAGATGATTCTTTTGTGGTAGTATCGGACTGGCCATCTTCTGCGGGCTTCACGACATCTCTATCGGCAATTTCTTCGGGCCTAACAGCAGCATCACTTTCAGCTGCCTCCGTTGCTTGAACTTCACTCACTCGCACGGTGGACTTGACTGTTCCGACCTTTACGTATTTGCCCATGAATTTGTACTCCCAATCTTGTAAAGCTTCGAGCTCGAACACGCCAAGACCAGTTAGATCGCCGTTAAGGTCTTTTTCTTCGAATGACATCTTCGCGAGGGCCCGACTAGCGTCCTTACCCGCAAACAAAGCATAAGGCCCACCGGGCCCGTAAAACATCCTGCAATAGTAATATAAAGGGTTTACCCCATTAAATATTACTGTTGTAAATCTATACAAATACAATATTCTCCAAGTTCATTCTTCACCAAAATATATCATAAACCATATACTAGGCACAACAAGCAAATACCTTCCGATTCATATGGAAACTGGTTTATTTTCATGTCATAAAACAAAACTTAAGGAACAACCTTAAATCAAACAAGGAATACAGAATTTAAAAAATAAAAAATAAAAACCCCTGTTCTCTATAAACAATATCATCCAAGAAATAACCAAAATAAACAAAAAGTTCCAAACTTTAGTCTTCCCAGCAAATCATATCACCGAAAATTACACTCTACCCAAATTCTAAACCATAAGTACCAAAAAAACCCAGATAAATCAATAAATGATAATAAAAAAGAATATATATATATATATATATATATATATACCTGCTCTGTGAGACATCATAGATCTGACCCTTGATCGCCATGAGCAAAGGCTTCTTAGGATCAGACCCATCATACTCTTTCAACTCCTCATCGCTAATTTCGCCAACCTGAACCGGCGGAGGCAAAGGCTCCATTTTCTCCTCAAACCCACCATGCCCTCCATGGCCATGGCCATCGTCATTCGAAGAAGAGCCAAAGAAATTCAAGGCTAAGTAGTAAAGGGCAAGGCCCGCAGCAAGAGCTGTGAAGAAAGTGGCTGGGGATAGCCCTGTGTATACTGTGATCGATTCTTTTAAGGTTTCCCATATCTGAAGGGCCACCATTTTTATTAGTTTATTTTTGGAGGGGATTGAAAGGATTGTCTAGAGAGATTGAAAAAATGTTGGGTTGGGTGGGTTGACGATGAGTGGGTTTGTTTGTGTGTTTTATCTACTCTATGAAGGAGGGGGTTGGATAACTTTTTACCATTATTTATTTATTTATTTATTATTTTGGTCAAAATACTTTTTGGAATTCAAATATTTCGACCCTTGAATTGAACAGATTTTTGTTGAAATCGGGTATGCTGGTTTAATAGTTCTACTACTAATAGATATTTTATCTTAATTTATATTTTGTTGTCTTCAACTTTCAGTAGTTTGCAATTCACGCAGTCTAGCAATTTGAGTCATATTTGGTTCCATGGTCTAAATATGTATGTGGATCAACACAAGTTTCGTTTCGTTTCGTAGTTTAATTTCATGTCGAAATTTGACATTCATTACAAGTAAGTTAGACAATGATTTGGAATTGAGACTACAACTTTACCAGAAAGTCTAATATGTGGTCGTTATATTTAAAAGAATATTAAGATAAATATTACACAAAAAAGGATAGTAAGTCATTTTTTCTCTTAAAAGGATATTCTCAATAATTGTCATTTTTTATTTTTATTAAATGAGGTAATTTTCTAATTTGCCATATGTCTAATTCACTAAATAAACATATTTATGGTCTACTTATCCATTCAAATTTACACTAATTATTAATAATTTTATGGTATCCACATGTACATTATAAATTCATTCCATCCACATATTTGTTAATGATGCTGACACCCTAACTTAGGTGTCAATCAGCAGTAGCTCCGGATGACATGTGTCGTCTAACAATAGGTTCGGTTTATTATTTGGCAGGTTCTAATGGTTCGTATTAACCAAAGTGGGATTTTTTAGTTAGGTATAAATAAGGACTTTTTTCCATTATTTTTCATTCACAAAGTTTTCATCTGATCTTTATACTTTGCGATTTTCTCATCTTTTTCCTTTTTCCAATTTTCTTTGTTTGATCTTCACGTTTGGGTTTTTTCTGTTTATTGGTTCTTTTTATTGGCAGATTTATTATTAATTTTGCAAATCTTCAAATTACTGCATGTATCCTTGAAATGAATATATTGAGTATATTGTTTATATCAATTCTTTTCTTTATTAACAATAGCTATCATTTATCTGAACGGTTGTTGTTTGTTTTTTCCAGATCTGCACAATCTATGGCCGATCGATATAAACAAAGAATTGACTCAAACGTGAAGATCATTATGCTCGAATTCCAAATTATGCTTCAGTAGTGCGAATGACAAAAAAGAAACAAAGTGTATAGTCTTGAATTCCAAATTATACTTCTGTAGTGCAAACACAATTTTCTGTAGTTAATTTTCCTATACAATGCGTATGCATATAGTATGATAAATAAATTTTGCAAACATCTGACGCATGAATATTTGAGTTAATTTGAATTTTCAGTTTTAATTATAATTATAATTGGGATGATAAAAAAACAAACTGAAAATCGCTAAAATTGCACCGCCATAAACCAATATATATATTATTATTTAGATTATTAGTGGGATCTATTTTATATTTTCGTTGAATATGTTGAATTATTTAGCTTTGAGTATTCTTTCACTCAAGTTTGTCTCTCCAAAATATACCGTTCAGAAGATGAAGATGTAATTGAAATGATTAGTCGTAATAATATTTTTGGTTTTGTAGAATCATTTTTTTGGGATAATTATTTTCTTCCTTAAATAATCAATTATTATTAATAGTAATTTAATCAATCAGTTATTACGAGACTAATCAATTATTAGAGTGGTTATTATTTCAATTAAGAGTCTTTTCTTAATTTCATTAAAACAAATTTTCATACTTATTTTCTTCGATTATTAGTGTGTGTGTGTGTATATATATATATATATATATATATATATATATATATATATATATATATATTCTAATTTATAAGAATTTACAATATTAACATATATGTAAATGTATGAAAATTTATAAAATAATTAGAAATGACTCATCAATATTTTTTAAGTAATAAATCTAAACGACATTTGTGGTGTAAAAATTTGTTAGTTGAATATTTTATTTTATATATTTAACTATTATTCCAATTCTACCAAAAGAGAAACAATTCTAATTGTTTGGTTTAATTTCGTATATGATAATGATTTTCTAAATATTTCTTAGTTGTTGACTTATGTTTGTTATAAAACCGAAATCAACAAAAAATCTCATATTTTAACGTTTATAATTTTCAAAAATTAAAGTAATTTTATATTATTATGCATTTTTCTTATATGCCCGCGTAATACGCGGGTTGTTACGCTAGTGTCATAATATAACAGCTAACTAGCTAATTAGTCAGCTCGACTCTATAAATTTGCAATTAATTTTGATGGATACGCCATTGAGATCCACCGAATTGACCAATCATCTCGTATCACATCTAAATTTGGCATGAATTTATTTATATGTGAGCACCATAGATTTTTCATACTGATCATTGTCTAATGGGAGTATGTCAGCGAACTTTGAATCCTTTATTTTAATGTGTTGAGCAAGAAAAAATGTTACTTACTATTCATATGAATAGGAGGCAGTAAAACTAATGACGGGGATAGGGACACTTCGGGTGAAAGCTATTTTATCTCGGTCTAAACAGTGTTAAAAATAATTTTTTGAAAAATAAAATATTGTAACATATGAGTTCAA
>BMAC01000039.1:952937-1012112 GCA_014905375.1 Phtheirospermum japonicum
TCTCTCCAATCTTGTATTTCTCAAGCATTGTTAATAAATAAATAAGTAAACTTATATGATATTTAAAAGAACAATGCTAATAATAAATCCTTTAGCAACCTTTATCCAAGAATGTTAAAACTAATAAAAAATAATAATAGTGAACTTATTTAATTTTAAAATTTTGCCCAGCTCAATCCACTTTTCCATCCTAATTACTCTTTTCGAGTTAAAATGCGTGATAGTCTACTAAGTTTCCTCATCAAGGTTGCACTCTATTTTATAAAATAGATAAATATTCTATTTTTAACCATCACATAAATATAATTTACTTATTATTATTAATATATTATTCATTTTTTAATTTCATAAATTTTTTTAATTAATATTTTTGGAATACTAATTTTTTTTATGATAAATTAAAAATGAATGATCATACTTCAAAATCTTATTGTTCAAGTGACAAATATATTTATTCCAACACTGATTTATAAGAGTATTAATTGATGTTAATAAATTTAAAAATGTATGATTAGAAAATATTAACTCAATTAATAATTTGACTATATAAATTATTAATTTCTTAATTTTTGTAAAATCAACCACAAATTGTTATATAAGGACGGAGAGAAGTATTATTTACATCAATATTATTTGCACCATTTGTTTATTATAGTACAAATCCGCCCTATTATACTAATTAAAAGTACATCTGAAATTCTACGCTTTGACGTGGCTATCTATAGAATTAATTTTTATTTATTTATTTTTCTTTATATTCTTATTTTTTTTGGCCGCGTCCCTCACTCTCTCTCCCCCTATTGTTGCCCAATCAGGTTTGTTTTCTTTGTTATTAGGTTTGTTTTCTCTGTTGCCCATCCAATATTATAACTGTGTTTAAGTAATTTTTTACACAAACTTTTTAATTTATATTATGTTATTGGCCTGTTTTGATCGATGTTTCCATATAAATAGAAAATAATTTTGGTTCCATATAAATACAAACTATCCACATATTAACTAATTATTTGATACGTGTTTTTCATTTATATTAACAATGATGATCAATTTGTCAACTTGTTTCTAGATATTCATACAAAAATTTAACATTTTATTATATATTATCATAAACTTCTATATTATTTTTTGTTTNTCAATTTGTCAACTTGTTTCTAGATATTCATACAAAAATTTAACATTTTATTATATATTATCATAAACTTCTATATTATTTTTTGTTTTCTATTATATTTTATAAATTGTAATTTTTGACTGATATTCTTATAATTTATTTGTTAATATTACATATTAAGTTATTTTTCCAGCAAAAAAATAATTATTTTATATTAAAAATAACTCACAATAAATATATAATTATTTTTTAATATTAAAATAATATGTTTAAATACCACACGCAATATACAATGCTATTTACACTACGCGGAGTTGAGATCAAAACGCAACCCGCGTTGCTTGATACGCGTTTTAAAACACTGGTTTTTACCTATACTAATATCTATCTTGTTCATCTTTCTTAAAAATCTTCCCTTATCATTATTCTCTTCATTCTTAAACTAGTTTAATACACGTGTATTACACGTGATTTATAAAAAACTAAATATAAAAATATTTATAAAAATATACAAACTTTTAAATTTAAAATAAAATATTAAAAAGATGTGTTCTCAACCCGTTCCCGGTTCAGCTTATTAATTATTATAATTATTAATTAATATTATATTTTTATATTTAGATTAAATTCATTAATAATTATATTTACATACTTATGAAAATTCAAAAGATATAACATTTTCAACCCGTCTCTAATCTATATTAATTAATTATTATTAACTTATTTTATATTTTTAAGTTTAGATTAATTTTGTTAATAATTATAGTTACATACTTTAAAAAAATTAAAATGTGTCATACTGTCAAGTCTTATCACATTGTGCCATTGGATAATAAATATTAATTCATTTTTATTAATTAATTTTATTTTTTTATATTTAGATTGAATTCATTACTAATATTTAGTTACATATTCCAATTATTGCAAATATATCATTATTTACCTATACAAAATATTTAAAATCTCAAAAATAAGTTATTTCAACTTTTTTTTATAAATACAATTTATTTATTATTTTAATAAATAAGTTTTTTTTATAATTGAAATTATTTCATATGTAATTTATTTTTTAATTAAAATAATTAATTAAAATTTTTTCTACTAATTATATGTGACTTATTTATATTTTTATATTAGGAGTATAAAAGAAAACTACTGAATTAAACAAAATATAATAAAAGAAAACTAATTAAGTTAGGCTAAGTATAATAATAAGAAAATATTAAATTAGGCAAGATACAATAAAAAGAAAATATCAAATTATGTATATATTAGGCTCGGATGACACATAAACAACCGACGCACCAAGTTTTTTTTATTATCCAAGCGAAGCATACGAAGCAGACACATAGATTAGAGGATTTTGCATTAATATATACTTGTTTAGCACACGTGTATCACACGGGACTTATCAAAGGATAAATATAAAAAATATTTGTGATAATTATAGAATTTTAAATCTAAAATAAAAAATTAAAATAATATATTCTCAACCCGTGCCTTGTAAATGTATAATTTATTTATTAATTATTATAAATATTAAATAATTTTGTATTTGATGTTCAAATTAAATTCATTAATAATATAGTTACATACTTATAAAAATTCAAAAGGCGTCACATTCTAAACTCGTGTCTAATATCTATTTTATTAATTATTATTATTAAATCTTTTTATATATTAATGTTTAGAATAAATTCATTAATAAATATTAGTTACATACTTTGAGATATTCAAAAAACGTCATACTCTCAACCCGTGTCGCATTGTACTGGTGTCTAATCAATGTTTATTAATTATTAGTATATAATTTAATATTTCTATGTTTAGATTGAATAAATTACTAATATTTAGTTACATACTTATTATTGTAAATAACTCATATTTTACCTATATGGAATATTTGAGATTCCAAAAATAAAACTATTTTAAATTTTATTATCAATAAAATTTATTTAATTATTTTCATAATAATTTCTTTGTAATTAAAATTATTTCATATGTAGTATATCTTTTAATTAATATAACTAATTTAGATCTTATCTACTAATTATATATGACTTATTTGTATTTTTATATTAAATGAATCAAATGAAAGTATTGAATAAGAAAAAATATAATAAAAGAATTAATTAAATAAGATACAACGAAAAGAAAAGTGTTAAATTAAGTAAACATTAGGCTCGGATGACACATAAGCTAACGAAACACCAGAATTTTTTATTTTCCAAACAAAGCATACGAAGCTGACACATAGGTTGTGAGGCTTTTGCATTAATATATAGGGTTGATGTCCCCACAAACAGATTTGACATATGAACTTTGATTTTGATTTCTAATCATAATTCTTAATTCATGATCGATTTATGTGTATGGTTGAACTGAGATATCAACTGTAGTTTTATAAGCTATAAAAAATGAGTTGTAATGATTATTCAACCTTTCGCATAGGCAAATGGCACTCTTCCTCATTGTTTGTATTTTATTTCTTACTCATGAATTAGAAATGAAATAAACTTTCGATTCTTTTTTATATAAATTATTATTTTGTGCATGTATTTTTTGTTTTGATGAGATTTTCTAAAATTTTGAAAATGCACGATTATTTTGTGTAATTTATAGTTTATTCCAAGACCTTAAATACTTGTTCAATTGAAATTGATCATTATTCTTAGAATTCATAATGGTCCATAATTTAATTTTTAATATTCATTTGTTCTCATTATATCTTACACCAGATTATAGTGCTTATTTAAATTCTTATAACATACCGATTTCTTATTTCACAGATTAGCTACATAATTTTGAAGGTGGAGCTTATATTATTTGATTTATTATTATTATTTATAAAATGAAAATGCATAATATTTGAGATTTTTGGGATTAGTTCAATAGATCTCAAATTGTATTTTGATATGATATTAAGAGATGCTCTATGTTTTCAACTTTGTTCTTTTTTAACTTATTTGAAATATGTAGAATTTTTTTATAAAAATTGATTGTATATTTTTATCAAATCTAACATATCTTCATCCTTATTTTTTATTAATATATTTCACATATAGTTTTAGAAAAAAGTCTATATAATTCTCTATTTGTTTTTATTTTTCACAATAAAATATTTGTCTTTTTGAAATATTATTTGGTGTAGTATTAAAGTTATATTTTATTACATTAACATTATACAACAGATAAATACTCAATCTCGTTTATATCACAAATATTTAGAAATTGTCAGCTTTATTTCAATGTTAAAAGTAAAAGTAGAAAATGATTGAAAACACTTTATTATGACTAAGTTAAATAATATATTTTTATTTATTAATATTTATTCATTTTTAAAACTTATATATTTTTAATACACTCAATATTGTAATATATGTATCATATATACATATTATATATATACGCTAGTATATTTGATAAATGCTCTGATATATGATAAATGCTCACCTAAACCTATCTACTAACCTAAGTGCAGTTATTTTATCCTCTTAAAACGGCTTGACACCCTATTTTGAAGAGCGATGTTATTCTCATGGAATTAAAAATTGAAGATTTTGAGCATCTCAACTAATCTTACGCTTCAAAATATGTGTCGTATTTAAGTTCTAGATATTTTTGTAATATTTCATAATTCGTACGAAATCTTTTAAAACAGTAATATTTTGAGACGAATGAAACACAGTGCCCTTTTGTCCTACATAAATATCACAATACTACTTTAACAAATATTAAGAAATAATAGTTAATAATTGAATTATTAAAATTAAATACATTTTCAAATTATACACTTCTTTTAACATTAATAGTTCATTAATTGAACCAAATTAGTTGATACCAAAATATATTAAATAGTTTGGATTGACATTAGGAGATTGTGAACAATGGTATTCAAAATCTAAAAGTATTGAAAATATGTAAATAGAAATATTTTATTATTTGTTAGATGATTTATATTTTTTTATTTTTTTACTGTATTTAAAATTTTAAAATAAGAGAATATTCATTATTTTAAATACCAATTTATTATTACGAACTTCACGGCAAACATATCGATAAGGAAGACTAATGGAGTATTAAGAGGTTGAGAAATTTAAAAGAAACAAGTTTATTTAGTCTCTATTTGGTTGAACTTTTTGTAAGTGTCTATAATTTATTTTATCTCAATAAACTTTTTTAAACTGTTTGGTAAGGTAAAAAGTAAGCTCATGATAACTTGTTAAGTCTAATAAACTATTGTTTAAAAAAAAGTTACAAATCGTGATTTTTCTAATAAGCTTTTCCTTATTGGAATTTTCCTTTTCTTATCCTTTATATTGTAAAAAATATCTTATTTATAAACTAATATATTACTTATATTTTTTGGAAATTCTAATTGTTGTTTTTATTATTAGTTTTCATATATTTATCCTTTTTAAAAAAAATATTTTGGGAAGTCTTTATTAATTATTATAACTTTATTTCTTTTATTTTGTATAATTTTCTTATATTTTATATATAATATTTTATACTTTTCAATTATATTTATATTGATAAATTAGCATTCAGTCATCTATTTTAATTAATTAATTTACCAAATACTAATTTAAAATCAGTTACCATTTATCACAAATCACTCATCAACAATTTAAATAAACTCAACAACAACTTTAGGTCATGTTTGGGCTAGGACTTCGAATCCTGAATTTAGGATTTGCAATACCAAATACTCGTTTGTTCTAAAACTCAAAAATCAAATATTGAAATAATAATATATTACAGCTAAATAATTAAACATACTAATACAGTATAATAATACACTATCATTCACTTTTCAACTATGATGCACGAACACTTCAAAATATGATATTTTGCCGTGTCGTGTCCTGTTTTATGTTATAATTTACGTGTCATAAGCGTATCCATGTGTCGTGTCACGAGTCCAATCCCCATATCGATGCAACCTAACATTTTAGATATGATTTAATATCAAGTATAATATAATAATACATTATTATTCATTTTTTAATTAGATATGCAATTAAAGAATGTGAATGCTTGGGTCGCTTACCAGTCAACAACCCACTTTACCCATAAAAAGTCAACACAATTGTTTAAAGAAAAAAAAAATACGTGAGTGTAAAATTGTTCTGACGTGCGTGCATCGCATAACTTTCATTAAAGCGTTATTAAATGAGAAGATTGAACTCCCAAAAACTCTATATATACTAGGGGTTTACGGTCTAGACCGGATCGGATCGGACCGGAATTTACGGTGTCGATTCAGACCAATAGACCGAAATCTCGGAATTTCTTGGACCGGAGACCGGACCAGAATATACGGTCCCGGTCCGGACCGTTAGATCGAAAATTTGGTAACTCTTGGACCGGAGATCACTTGTCCCACCGAAAATTTCGGTTCGGTCAAAATCGGTTTGGACCGGTTTTTTATTATTATTTTTTTGAAAAATCGGTCCAATTTCGGTTCGAACCGAAAAATTACGGATTTGGACCGGATCGGACCGAAATCCGGAAAACCCTATTTTCATGGACCGTAGACCGAACCGGATTATCACCTGTCCGGTCTGGGTTTCCGGTTCGAGTTAGTTTTGCACACCCCTAATATATATCTATCCTCTCTAATTTATCAATAGTGTACCCCTTTCCCCCCTCAAGTTTAACTATTTTATTTTTACAAAGATTTGTATGTAATCATCACACTAATTTTAATTTATGGGATGGAATTTTTTTTATCTTATTAATATTTATTATTATTATTTATAAAGTGTCACTTTTGTATTAAGATGCCATAAATATATATATATGGTTGGGTTCAAATGAGAACCCGTCATTATATGTGAACTTAGGGACTCTTCTTGACCATTAAATTGGATAATCTTGATGGTTGAGATCATGGCACGTCAGCATGGTAATAATATAAAAAATACATTAATTAATTAAAAAGGGTATTTTGGACATATATCAACGTTTACAAAGAGTACTACATTGTTCTTTAGAAAGTACAATACATTAAGAAAAAAGCAACACTACGATTGTGTACAAAAAGTATCGTAAATTTCGTCTATAAACTGCAAATTCAAAATTTTGAAATYAAWCTCAAATCTTCAACAAACCATAACTTTTTCAATTTTTATTCGTTTTGAATGAAATATATATCAAATTAATCACATTCTCAAGATCTACAATTTAAGATACATATTGCATGTTTTAAGACAAAAAAAAAACAATATATATATAATTAAAATAAAAAAACTGGATAGTAAAAGCATCGTACATGACTGATTTTAGCACTACAATACAGTATAAAAAGCACAAAGAATCTGGACATAATTGCACTGTGCAATATTTGGAGTGCTTTTTTATATATTGTTACAGTGCTTTTGAACTACACTAAACACTGCTTTTTTGACTGAAAAAAATAATCGACCAACATCGCCGCCGATTTTCACCATCGCAGCCATCCGAACCAATCCRKGAKAATCCYAATCYCCACCACCCAACGARCCCACTGKCGCCGCATCACCAAACATTCTTATTACTTACAAAATTATAACAATAATCTTAGCTTCACATCGGTTAAGTGAAGCTAATGAACAAGAAAATAAAATTAAGAAATAAAAAAAACATAACATAACATAACATACGTGATACATCTCACAATCACAAAACAAAATCTTCAACCTTATAAGGCCTGTTAACTGGAAGTATTAAAATTAGAAAATAAAAGTTCACTGGGGACTTTCTTCGAACAGTTTGTAAACTTACTCAAGAAGTTCAATATGCTGCACAAAGCAAAGATATCAATAACAGAATTGAGTACTATCGTAACTAAACCCTATTCATGGCGCCGCATGAATAATGCACAAAGCAAAGATATCAATCACAGAATTCGAACCAACCCCCGACAATCTAAATCGCCACCACCCAACGACCCCACTGCCGCCGTTCTTCGAGCTCGATTCATGGCGCCGCATCACCAAAACCAAACCCAAACACCCAGCCATTTTGTCGTCGTCTGCCCTCGACGATTGCTGCTGCCACGCCGCCGCCTTGCTGATGGCCGATTCGCCGACGTTCGATTTCGGAGATGACGGAGAAAGAGGAAAACGGGTTCTAGGGTTAAGGGTTGCCCGATTTCCGAATTGAAAAAAAAAAAAAGACGCAGTCGAGCCGCCTTTCAGATGCAGCCGTTCGCTTGAACGCCGCCTGAATTGCCGTCGCCCCCCGTCGAGTGGCCGGTTCTTTTTCTTGAATTGCTGAAAGGAGAAGAAGGAAAAGAAAGAAGATACGAATCGGGCCAAATGAAATGAAGGGATTAGTGCTGATTTTTGTTTTGGTTGAAGACGAAAGGAAGGGGACGAGATTTGGGGTAGGGTTTGTTGGCATTTAATATGATTAGGGGCTTTATAAATTACATAAAACTCCTTGGCCTTCCATAATAATAATTTAATGAATTTAAAAAAATAAAAAAAATCTGGTCCACACAAATGATTAGATCTACGGTCAAATGAGTCCCTAGGTTCGCATATAATGACGGGGTTCTCATTTGAACCCAATCCTCTATATATATACTTATGTGTCTGCATTGTATACTTTGTTTGATAAATAAATTTTTTTTGTGTTTTGATTACTTACGTGTCATCCGAACATATTTCTCATTTATTATATCCTGCATAATTTAAGTTTTTCATTTATTATATTTTACTTAATTTAATATTTTTTATTACAGTTTACCTACCTCAATATTTTTCTTTTATTCTCATACTATAAAAATATAAATAACAAATAATTAGTAAAAAATCTAAATTAATTATCTTAATTAAAAGATAATTACACATGGAATAATTCTAATTACAAAAAAATTAATTACGAGAATGATTAAATAAATTGTATTT
The DNA here is from genome assembly GCA_014905375.1 of Phtheirospermum japonicum. Lineage (NCBI taxonomy): Eukaryota > Viridiplantae > Streptophyta > Magnoliopsida > Lamiales > Orobanchaceae > Phtheirospermum > Phtheirospermum japonicum. The sequence continues at coordinate 961,947 of BMAC01000039.1, forward strand.
ATAATAGAAGTTAAAATAACTTGGTTTTTGAATTCCAAATAGTTTATATAGGTCAGTTACGAGTTATTAACAATAATCTACGTATTAGCGATGAATTCAATTTAAACGTATAAATATAAAATTATATTATAATAATTAATTAATAATAATTAAACACAAGTACAATGCGATACGGGTTGAAAGTGTAAGATATTTTGAATTTTTCTAAGTATGTAATTAATAATTATTAATGAATCTAATCTAAATAATGAAATATAAAATTATTTAGTAATAATAATTAATAGAGATTAAACATGGGTCGATAATGTGACATCTTTTGAATATTACTAAGTATGTAAATAAAATTTAAGGGTAAAAATAATACTGAAAATTGATAATTCTCATTTAAGAAATTAATATTTTTAAGATATAAGTGATACTTAATGATAAACTTTTATTTAAAATATAAAGTAATATCTTTAGGGAAAAATGATCGTATTAAAGGAGAGAGTTAATCTGTATTTTTAATTTAAATATTAAGTTAATATGTAAATTAATTTTTTATTAAAAAAATTACATTTTTATTTATAACTAAAATTGAGAGTATTAAGTTCTCTCGCACTGATCTTGAAAATATACAAACTAGCATTTGTTAGGATTCTAAATACTACTGTTTAAAATTTTTGGGTATTCAAAACTCACGCATTAAGAATTTTTGTTTGTTATATAATTCAAAATTATTTATATTTTACTGTATATGTCAAAATCATGTCTGAAAAATAGTAATATTGTATTATTATATTATATTTAATATCAAATTATGTATGAAAGATGTTGTATTATAATATTATATATAATAATATTTAATTATTTATTTTAAAAAAATCACTGATTAAATATTAATTTTTGACTTTTACACAAGCTAGTATTAGGTTAGGGCAAACAGGCCATTGGATATGCAGAATTTATTGCCCACAGTATAAACCGTATTTAGTTATTATTATTGGGAAATGCTACAGTACATTTAACCATTTTGTGTGTATCATACCCTCAATCTTTTAGCCAATAATATATTGCCACATCATTGAACAAAAATGCACTTACATGCGCACTAGTTATTCCCTCAAATTGTTCGTAACCTGTTCATGTTAAAAATAACTACTATTATATTTAAGAAAACATTTATTTTATTATTAAAAGAAATATTTTATTAAATTGTTGTTTTAGTAGCACTGTCCATGCACTAAATATTAAATTTCATCTTATAAAAACAAAATAAACTATTAAAATTAACAAAAATTGAGATAATAAAATAAAAGAACAAAATAAATAATTTATTATTTTTTCTTAACAGATATATTTTAATTTCAACCCCATAATAGCATTTGATATAAATCTTCTCATTAGCCAAGAAATACTAGCAATTTTATTTTGCAGTAATAAAAGTTTAAAAAATTAAGTTGTTTAAAAAGTCATTAATAAAATTAAACATCAAATTAGGTTAAAGAATCATCACATTAAAATAACTAAAATATGAAAAGCTAATAAAAATAAATTTTTTTTAATTTATAAATTAATAATACTTTTAAATTTATATTATTATAAATTTACACATTATATTATTCAAATGATTAAATTACATACAATTTGAAGTTTATTTAATATTATCTATAATATTAATTGAAAAAAAACAATATTTATCACTAATATAATATTTACATTCTAATTAAAGAAGAAGAAAAAATAAAATAACACAAAACGCAGCGTATTGTTGGAGAATAAAGAATTGTGATGAAATTTGTCTATTGTAGTCCATATTTTAATATTATGGTATTACATCCAATTCAAGGGTTATTATCAAATATTAAAATTTAAAGGTGAAGAATAAAATGGAGGAATTATACCTATAAGGGTACTGTAGAAGCTCTCATTATTATTATTATTATTATTATTATTATTATTATTTTATTTTATTTTTTTAAAATATTTTTTTAGAAGTCTTTCCTGTGTGGGCTGCGGAAACGCATGGGCCTCGTGGGACAAAAATAATGGCTTTAAAAAGTGACGCACACATTTAGTTAGCTTACTTCATATAATATTTCATTATCATATTTCTATGTACTAATAATTTACCTTCAAATGAGACGATGATTTTCATATATAAAAATTAACCCTTCTAAAAAATAGTAATAAAGTGGAGTGATGATCATCCTCCAGAAAAGGAGGAAAAAAATCAAAGAAAGAAAGAGAAAAATGTGAAATGAGTTAGATTACTACGTATATGAGTTATACGGTACACCAGAGTGCATTCCGATATATTTTTTAATTATTATATGGTGTGTATATTTATACACAATATGAAAACTTTTATATGATATAACTTATATAGTAATATATATTTATTTTTAAGTGATGGAGTTGAATACTTATATTTAGCATTGTGAAATGGGCAAGTCCGTTCTGATTTGGCACGGATTGTACCAAAATGGGTGATGGTTTGACCTATTTTTTTACGGGTTGAGAATACCTAAGTTCACAGCCCGCAATTGAAGTTGGGTCAAGATAAATTATTAGGTACACTTCGATTTACTAAGCAAGGTATTTCTATATATGATAAACTAATGAATATTATGTTACACTGAAATGAACATTTAGTATCAAACAAATGAATATTCAGTTTAAAGTAACGTTTTTCTTGTAATAATGTAATGAACCTAAAGTAAGAACTAGTATATTAAAAATGATGATTATTAAGTAACAAATCAATAAAAATCCGACTAAAATTAATGAATTTTCACTAGTAGAGTACCATGCTATGTACAATATAAGCTGGCGGGGCAACTCACAGGCGAACAGAACAGTTTAAATTTTTCTTTTTTATTTTTTATGAAATTTCATTTTTATGCATATCTTCAATTTTAATTAATGTAAATTCTAATTATAAATTTATAATTAAAAAATAAATAAATAACGGACCAGCCCTCTTCGTTCCGGAAAAAACCTACGGACCTAATAGACCGAGCCAAATAACCCGTGATTAAATGGGCGGGAAAAATGAAAGCCAAAATCTATCCGTTATGCGGACTAACAAGTGGCCCCGTGAGTTTTGGTCCGTTTTCACATTGTTAACTATACTTGCACTTGAAGAATGAAAGCCCATCCCCAATGAGCCATTCCGTACTATATCCAATTCCAAACAAAAAGCCCAATAAGCGCTCTCTCTAAATCCTACAAAACAGAACCAGAAAGCCCGAATGAAATGAAACCCGATGTAACCCGGTTCAGATCGTGCACATTTCATTTCAACAACAAAACCGAAAACTCGTCTTCTGTTCACAATTATTAGCTCCTCAATTTGCATCCTCAAACTACTCTAGCACCTGAAAATTTTTATAGCAGATGGGCGGAGGAGGAGACCACCACCACCACGCCGATGGGGCCCACGGCGGCGATTTCAGGGCGAAAGTATGGAGCTTTACCGGCGGGCCCAACTGCCGGCCCAAGCACTGGAAACGTAACACTGCTTTCGCCATGTTTGGCATCGTCCTGATCTGCATTCCCATCGCCATGAAATCCGCCGAGCTCGAGGTAAGCACACAAAACACGCATTTGTGCGTGTGATCAGTTATGGATTGATGCGGTGTCTGATTTGTTTGGCTGATTAATTTTGTCGGCGAGGGTTTTTAGGGGTTTGGGGAATTTGGAATTTATTGCGTTATTCTTGATCAATTTCTGATTTTTAAACAAATTGGGACATGATTTTGGTTTTCGTGCTTTGTTTTTGCAATTTAATCTTACTGGTGTATTGTATTCTTGCTGTGGAGGTACAATATTGTTTGTAGTTGATAGTTGTAGAATTTTTTTATTTTTTTTCACTTTAGTGGTATTAGAAACTGGGAATGAGGTGACGAGGAATTCAAGGCTGCAATTTTGTTTTGGGTTTCATTGAGGAAATGGCAGAAGGATGGGAATTGGGCAAATTATTTATAATTTATCTCAAGATTTACTAAATTATCAGTCATAATAATGGGAAGAGATAATATAGGAATTTGCTTTCTCTCTTAGTTGTATTAGTAGTGTCTTGATTTAGTTTGTGTGCTTGTAAATGTTGTTTTTGTAGATAGTTGTGTTTCATCTTTCGGGATATCAACAGCTTTATCTAATTACCGACATTTAAATATTCTGTAAGATTATGTACTATAGTAAATTCTTAATGGGTTTTCTCTATGGTTACGTTTTCTTCTCAAATCTTGGTTATAGCATCAGCTTTGCCTGGTTGATTTCTTATTCAAAGCTGTTTATTTCAAAAACGCCTCTCAGTTTCAACCTGAAATCGCCAGGGATTGATTTCTGCTATAGCTTAATTGTACGGGTTTATAGTGTTTCTGCAGTATCTCTTTGTTAATCATGGGAAAGTCATTTTTAAGCTCGCCTCTTGCCTTAAAATATCAAATGAGGATTGAGAATACATAAGTCAGTAGTTATATGAAGTTGTTGTGTCTGCTTATTTGTAAAAATAATAACATTTTTCATTTCAAGAATTTGAATTTTTATTACAGATCTGTATATATGTAATGTTTGTATTATACCTAACTGAAGTTTTCTTTGGCAGCAACGTCCACATATGCCTGTTCGTCCGATTCCCTCCCAGATCTGGTGCAAGAATTTCGGGAACAAGGATTATTAAGTATTAATCTTGTAATAAACTGTTTGTAACGCGCAACTATAAGAATCAGATGACACTCTTCAATCCCTTCTGATGGTTATATCACCGGGATTCGTTTAATTCTTCGCCATTGGGTCTGTGTTTTGATGGAATAAGAAATACTGGTTTTGCTTTTTTTTTTTTTTGGGTGTTTTTGGTAAAGCTGCAACAGTTTTTGCTTAGCTTCTATTTGTCGGAGTTTGTTTCTGAGGTGATGAAATTTGTTTAAAATTCGTAGCCCTGGCTCATTTTGCGAAAATTGTTGATCCAGATTGTGAAAATGGTTTAATCCAAGTTGCTCAAATATTCTTTCAAATAATTCATTTAGATGGACGTAGTTGAGGTTGCACCATCTATCTTGATGATAGATTACATAAGTGGCGAATTTTGTAAGAATGACATATTATACCCATCTCCAAATAAAGTTTATTCCTACATTTTATAACAACACCCATTAAAAAAAAAAAAAAAGCGTTGAAAGCGCCGACAAGGACACAAAATTGAGCAGTCCATTTTTAGATATGTTTGCTTCTTCCATTTTTTATTTTTGTGATTTTTTTAAAGTTCTATATTTTGTGTTTAATTTGATGTTTTATATGATAAATTTTAGATTTTAAATTTATGTTGTTATTAAAGTGAAAATAAAAGTTAGGATGTCAAATTTTGATTTTTTTGAATTTGAGGTTCAGAGATAAATCGGTCAATATTGCCGAAATTTGTTCAATATTTCGGCCCTGATTTGTTGAACATCAAATGGTCAATATTTCGATCATATTTTGACTGAACGTATATTTCTTAATTTGTTGTTTACACTTTCTATATCAATTTTTATAGAAATCGATGTAGAAAATTAATATTTACAAATACAGTTTCTCTATGCTTCAAATCCTGATATAAAAATCAACTGATGAAATTATTTGATGTTTTTTGATATTTGAAGTTACAGCCGACCAAAGCCGAACAGATTATAGTCCGTTTAAAATCATGAACCAAATTTAACAATACGAATGCAAACAAAAATTTAATTGAATAAAAATAAATAAATGCTTGCATTGGTTGTTCTCATTTTAATTTCATCATCAATTATTGATTATTTGTTATGGTTGAAAAATAAAGTTAAGAAAATAAAGAGGAAATGAATTGAATTTTTTTTATAGTAAATAATTGAAGAAAAATATTAGATGTTAAATTATGTATTAATGAACGTGCGTAGAAATTTTTATTTTTTATAAATATATCTAGTAATTGAGAAAAACATATGTGTTAAAATTAGGGTTTATTAAATAAATATTATATATTTTATTCAAATTGAAAAACTATTACAGAAAAACAAAAAATTAAAAATGTAGGTCGGACGCCACTCTGAGTGGCGTCTCGCTTTTGAGAAAATTTCGGGACGCCACTCACAGTGGCGTCTCGTACTACATTAAAAAAAAAAAAGTTTCGGGGCAGAATTAAAAAAAAAAAAAAAAAATGGAGAGCGGGACGCCACTCCGACTGGCGTCCCGGAGCGAAAATGAGAATAAAAAGCCAATTCGAGCCAGAAATTCTTGCATAGACGACTTAAATTAAAGCAGAAATTACGACATCGATATTAGATTCAAATTAAAACCATCTGGAAATTCGGAGTTGTATGCGTAAATTTAAATCCAACATTTTGAGCTGCAAGGTTGGCAAAGACGACAAATCGAAGTGAATGTAACTAAATTTATTTTTCGACTTAAATTCGAGCCAACACGCCGCATAAAAGAGATAGAGAGGATAAAATAGTAAGAAAAATATAATGGATATAAAAAAAATATATTTTCGTAATCAGCCAACACCCCTAGATATTTAATTTTTTTTTCTGTAATACTTTTTCGGGCCAGTCTGATTACGAAAATATATTTTTTTTATATCCATTATTTTTTTTCTTACTATTTTATCCTCTCTATCTCTTTTATGCGGCGTGTTGGCTCGAATCTCTTTTATGCGGCGTGTTGGCTCGAATTTAAGTCGAAAAATAAATTTAGTTACATTCACTTCGATTTGTCGTCTTTGCCAACCTTGCAGCTCAAAGTGTTGGATTTAAACTTACGCATACAACTCCGAATTTCCAGATGGTTTTAATTTGAATCTAATATCGATGTCGTAAGTTCTGGCTCGGATTGGCGTCCCGCTTTTTTTTTTATTCTCATTTTCACCCCGGGACGCCACTCCGACTGGCGTCCCGCCCTCCATATTTTTTTTTTTTTAATTCTGCCCCAATTTTTTTTTTTAAATGTAGTCCGAGACGCCGAAATTTTCTCAAAAGCGAGACGCCACTCAAAGTGGCGTCCCGACCTAGATTTTTAATTTTTTGTTTTTCTGTAATAGTTTTTCAATTTTGAATAAAATATATAATATTTATTTAATAAAACCTTAAAATTATCTAACGGTATAACATTTTATTGCATTTTATTGAGCGACACTTTTATGAAAGGAAATTATATTTGACATTTTTTAAGAATGGCCGAAAGACTTTTTAAGCCCATTTGTTAAATCTCTCTCGGCTCGGTTGGTTTTCAAAGAGTGAAGAGAGCCCGAAATTTGCAGAACAATTGCAACTATTTAATATTATTACAACGGCTATTTCAATGGAAATTTGAAATTCATAACAAACAATTTGTCACCTTTCACAATTTCCCCTCATTCTGAAGAAATCACTAAAATTATCCAGCAAGAATTTCAGATTTAACACACACACGCCCGCGCGCAGTGTGTGTGATGTAATGTAAACCCTAGAACGAAAAAGGTGAAAAAATCGAGGAACAAGAAAGATGGGAGTTAAGAATCTGTGGGATATCTTGGAATCTTGCAAGAAAACTCTTCCTCTTACCCATCTCCAGTAAGTTCAAATTTATTCTTTTTTTTTTTTTTTAATTTTCTTTACTTTAGCACATGTGTAGTGTTTTTGATGTGTTTTTGATTTTTAAATGATGATTTTGTGACAAGGAACAAGAGGGTTTGTGTGGATTTGTCGTGTTGGATGGTTCAACTTCAAAAGGTGAACAAATCCCATTGTCCATTGAAAGACAAGCTTTATTTGAAGAGTTTATTTCACCGCCTCAGAGCCCTTATTGCTTTGAATTGCAGCCTTATCTTCGTTACTGGTATACTCTGCTATTTTCAAATTTTAGTCTTTCATAATCTTGATTTTATTACATGAGTGACAATCTCAATTTAAAGCGTCTCATTGGAAGAAATCTTAGTTTTAAATTATTGATTGAATTTTTGCTTTAAATACTTTGTATGCTTGTATATTAATTGGGATTTATGATTTTTTTTTTTTTAAATTTTTTATTTGTGTTGATTGTGTAGATGGATCAATTCCTGCTATCAAATTATCGACATATAGACGTCGCTTAAATGCTGGAAACGAGGTAAGACATTTTTTCAGTGGTTTTTCTGACATCAAAAGTCATCATACTAACCGCTTTAAAAAACGCAGACCATTATAGATGCTGCTAATCCTCGTAAAGCATTGTCAGTTAAAAGAAATATGGGATCTGAGTTTTCATGCATGATAAAAGAAGCTAAGTTTCTCGGAGTGGCCCTTGGGATTCCATGCTTAGACGGGTAATTTAATTCCCCGGGGATTAAAAAGACGACAATATCCTAATTTTCTGAATTTATCTGATTCTTTTACGGCCTGAAACGTATGCAGGATCGAAGAAGCTGAAGCTCAATGCGCCTTGCTAGATTCAGAATCTTTGTGTGTATGTGGATGATTTTCAAATTCTCATCAGGATGATATTATTTCTGCTACAATTTCTTATATATCTTTTGTATTTGATTACGATCACCAGGATGGATGTTTCACAGCCGATTCTGATGCCTTTTTGTTTGGTGCAAGAACAGTTTATAGAGATATTTGTCTTGGTATGTCTATAATTTTTTTTCTTCTTTTTTCTCTTGAGTCATTGAATTATAATAATATATGCATATGTTGCTCTTTTTTGTTTATTTATTTATTATTAATGATCAGGAGAAGGTGGTTATGTTGTTTGCTATGAAATGGATGATATCGAGACAAAACTTGGGTTTGGAAGAAATTCCTTGGTAATTTTCTCTTTAATTTTCATGTAAATAATGAACAAATTATTTTTATTATTTAACATTTTATGGAACTTGTGGCCTTTCAGATTACTCTTGCTATTCTTCTTGGCAGTGATTATAACCAAGGAGTTCGTGGTTTTGGGCCGGTAAGATTAAAGAATGTTTTTCCTACCATTTGGATTAATTGGTTATTTCAAGTCCTTTGATTTAAAAATTTATCCCTATGTAACAATTTTTAGGAGTCAGCTTGTCAGCTTGTGAAATCTATTGGCGACTCAGCTGTTCTTCGGCGGTTTGCAACGGAGGGCTTGTCAATTACTAAAAAGAAAAAGATCTCTAATAAGAAGGGCCAGAATTTAATGCATGATGATAAAGAGAACAATAATGGTGAGTTAATTGATAGTTTTTCAATTAACTTTGAGTTTTTTCTGCTAAATGGAAGTGACATTGGAAAATAATTTTGAAATGTACTTTTTGGTTTTATATATTTTTTTAATCTTGCTGCTGGATTTTCTTGTACTCGATAGGAATTAAATGTGATTTACCACTGGAAAATCACTTCTTGCAAGTGATCAATGCATATTTGAAGCCGAAGTGCCATTCAGCAGACTCAGACATTGTGCATAGGTATAAACTTCTCTCAGATTTTTTTTTCAATCACTATCTCTCACACTGATTGCAATGTGACTCTCCGTATCAAGATTATTATTATTATTTATTTATTTATTTTGATTTTTTGAAGATTTTATTACCTTCTCATTTTCAACAAGATATAATAACTTTTATTTTTCGTCTGTTTATATAGAGTTCTTGTTCTGTATCCGTTCAGTCGCAGCCGACTACATCAGATTTGTGCTCAATTTCTCGATTGGTCTTCTGAAAAGACAGGTTGACACTTTTTAATCCATACACCCTCAGATTTAAATTTCTTTTTTCTTTTCCCTCAAATAATTGGTGTTGACGAATGATATGTGCTTTAATCATGATACGATGAAATTGTATTCAAAATTTGAATTAGATGTGAAGTTGATCATTGTGCTTTATGGAAAATTCATCTTATTTTGAAATCAAAACAATATATTGTAAATTGGAGAAATCATGTCAAGCTCGGTTTCTGAAATATTGAATATTTTTATTTTTTTGGCTTAGATGAGTATATTCTACCGAAGATTGCTGAAAGAAATCTGAGGCGATTTGCTAATCTTCGCTCCACTTCATCGGTATTAGGAGTCCATCTGCCTATTAATGAGGTATGAGGTACCGGTCTCTTAAAGGACTAAATTGTAATATATAAAAAATATTAAACGAAGTTTTGCTTGTGGGTGCAGATGCCAGTGAAGTGTCCTGTAAGTAGCATTATCAAGCAAAGAAAAGTCCAAGGAAAAGACTACTTTGAGGTTTCTTGGGAAGACATGGACGGGCTCAAAACATCCGTTGTACCGTCTGATCTTGTCGAGAGGTGTCATATAAATATTGTGACTATTTTTTTCTTCATCTTAAGGAAATTTCAGGGAACTTTATTTTATTGAGTTAATTAAAAAACGTACCCTTGAGGTTTGACCTAATTACAAGAAAACCAGCTAACATTCGAAATTACAAAAATACTCCTGAGATTTTACTTCGTCTTACATGTATGGGTACCACCTTCTTCAGAAGCAAAAAAAAAAATAATCTCAAAACCCTGCCTCACATTTATAAAAATATTACAATTAGCCCCTTAATTTTAACTCCGAATTAAACCTCTGGGGTATTTTTGTATTTTTTTAATTTTTCTTTTTTTTCTTTTTAATTTTTATTTGTAATTACCCCTATATTGTAAAATGGTACACTGAGTTATTAATATTGTTGTTTTATTAGTGGTTGCCCTGAAAAGATTGTGGAGTTCCAGCAAAGAAAAGCAGAAAAAAAGAAACCTACTCACAGGTCAAAACCTAGAAAAGTAGACAAGGGAGACAACACGAAGGATATTGATATTGATCGGAAACTTCAAGAACTACTGCTTGACATCGAACGAGACAGCGGTACAATGACTAATAATAATAATAATAATAATAATGTCCATGTTGGTATGGATTATAAAAAGACGCCCCTTAATTCCGAGTCGGAAAGCAAGAATAGAGGAAGCTCGAGTTCTTTTGGCCATTCTTCTTCTAGTGGTTCAACATCTGTTGGAACGGATATCATCGATCTTACTAGCCCACCGCCAAGAGTACACGCCCGTGAGGTCTCGAAATGCCAGGTGGCGAGGTGTGCGGACGTGATTGATTTGAGTGATACGGAGAATGACGTGTCGCCTGAACATGCGAGGAAAGCGAGGGAGCTGAGGTTGTTTTTAGCTAATATTAGAGATTAAATTTCTTGGTGTGTCAGCCTGTACATCTGTTTTTAATTTTTATTTTCTTATCAGTGTATTTGATAAATTGCGCTCTGAAATCTGTAAAATGGGGTGAAGAAATTTGTGTTACTCTTGACTCATGAGGATCAGATGCTGTTCACTCTGGTATTGAGTAGCTGCAGTTATAGTTAAGAATGTAATCTCTTTTCTTACAAGCCTTTTAAGTTCATTATTTAATCCCGGAAAATTATGTAGATGCAGTTATACTTAAATATTGTTATGAATAATGGATTTTTAATAAACAAAAGTTTGTATTGTTATATAAGTGAGGGAGACACAAGTGTGTTGTGTTTGCTATTTTCTGGAATTTTATTTCTTAAATTTTCTGTACGAATTGTATAAACTGATGAATTTGGTAGATAGAAATGGGAGACTTGAGGAGAAAGGAAAGAGAAATTGGGGAGAGATGATGTATTTCATAAAATATCTGCTTAGTTTTTTATGTTCTTTTCAGCTTACATATATAAAAGCATAAGGGGGGACCATTCCCACATGCTTGATCCCCAAAACCGGAAGAAATGCTAACAAACTGAATGAGACAAAACATAATTGAAATGTATTTGGTTTAATTTAATCTTCAGCCCATATAACCTTTTGGCCCATTAATCCTCTTGCTCAAAGCCCAACTCACGCCTGGTTGCTCCGTCTTTTCATCCCAAATGCCAACCCTGAACCATTTGAAATTGGTGACCCGCACCCGATCGGACCCTCTTTTCTCCCCCTTTTGTTATTCGAATCCTTCCCAAAATTCGTATCAACCCTAATCCCTAATTTCTCCAAAATCTTCTCCTGATCCATGACAACGGATTAGAGCATTACATTAATGGCTCAATCACTCCTCCAGATCCTTTTATACATGGCACTTCTACTGAAGCTACAACAACTAATCCTTCATATTCATTATGGAGCAGACAAGATCAACTTCTTGCTTTTTGGATCTTGTCATCCTTATCTGAAAGCATTCTTGTCACCACTGTTGGTTTAACCACATCTCAAGAAATCTGGCAGTGTCTTCAAAGAACATTTTCCAGTCAGAATGATGCAAAGATCTTGCAATACAGACTATAGCTTCAAACCATCAAAAAAGAGAACATGTCTATGAGAGAGTACCTAAACAAGATCAAAAATTGCTGTGATTTACTTGGATCTGCAGGAGAAAGAGTGAGTGAAAGAGATCATCTATTATATGTCCTCTCTGGTCTTCCTCAAGATTACAATCCAGTCCTTATATCTCTTTCTACAAAAATTCCACCTTGCACACTTATGGAGGCATATTCTGTTCTATTGAGTTTTGTAACAAGAATACAGGACATTGATCCCTATTACAACAACAATATTACTGAAAATAGAGCTTTCTCAGTCAATCTCACCACTCAAGGACAAGGAAGCAGAGGCAATTTTAGAGGAAGAGAGAGAAACACACCTCAAAACCAAGGCAATAGAGAAGGAAGGGGAATAAGTTATCATGATTCGAGAGCAAGATGCCAAATTTGCCATTATAACAATCACACTGCAGAAAAATGCTTCTACAGGACTGATCTTAACTTCACTCCAACTAACAGAAACAATAACAACAGTTCTTATGCTTCAAGCTACACTAAAGGATCAAATGGCAATCACATTGTGAATGTGGCTAATATCGTAGGCAATGAATCACAGTCCTCCTCTGACTTCAACTGGTATCCAGACTCTGGAGTTACAAGCCATCTCACTTATGGCTTAGGAAATCTCAACATTGCAGCAGAATACCAGGGAGCAGACAAAGTTGGTAATGGCACAGGTTTGAATATTTCTCATTATGGTAATTCTATAGTTCAATCCTCTAAAGCTCACATATCTCACTCATTCATACTCAAAAACTTACTCCATGTGCCTCATATAACCAAAAACCTTATTAGTGTTAGTAAATTTGCCAAGGGTAATCAAGCTTTATCTGAATTTCATCATAATGTTTGCCTTGTTAAAGACCAGGCAACAGGAGTGGTGCTACTACAAGGGACTGTTAAGAATGGTTTATACATCTTCAACCTTGTCAACTCCAAGATAAAACCCCATCACCAACCAGAGAGACTCAAGAATAATGTTCCTCTAGTTGTTAACTCTCTAGAAGTTAAGAATAAGCTTAGTTTGGAACTATGACACTCTAGACTAGGCCACCCTTCTTTTGATATTGTTAAAAGAGCTCTTATCCATTGTAATATACCATTTCCCTTTAATGAAAAGAAATCATTTTGTGTTCCTTGTTTGCAATCAAAAGCTCACAAGCATTCTTCTCCTCAATCTTACTCTTGTTATGATTTGTTTGATTTGGTGCATATTGATCTGTGGGGGCTTGCACCCACAAAGTCCTTTGGTGGTTTCAGTTACTATGTTAGTTTCATTGATCATACCTCTAGATACAGTTGGATATATCTTCTAAAACATAAATCTGACATTCACAAGGCATTTGTCCACTTTCACAAACTTATTGAAACTCAGTATAACAAACAAATCAAAGCAGTGCAAAGTGATGGAGGTGGAGAATTCATTGCTCTTTCCAAATTCTTTCTTGATCATGGCATTAGACACAGAATGTCCTGTCCATACACACCAGAACAGAATAGATTAGTTGAAAGAAAGTATAGACACATCGTAGAAGTTGGACTAGTCCTTTTGGCCACTTCTCATGTTCCTTAAAGACACTACGAATTCAACCTTTACCTCAGCTGTATACTTCATAATCAGAACCTCATCTAAGATACTCAGCTACAAGATCCCTCATGAGATCCTCAGTAAATCAAAACCTGACTATGGTCATCTTTGAGTGTTTGGTTGTAAGTGTTTTCCCTATATGAGACTCTACAATTCCAATAAACTTCAGTATAGAAGCACAACTAGAACATTCCTTGGCTACAGCAGTTCCCACAAACGCTATAAGGTTCTTCTCCCTAACAATAAACTTCTCATCACCAGACACACCATCTTTGATTAAAAGTCTTTCCCTTCCTGTAAGGAGTCCAGTTCAATAAGCAATTGCATTAGCGCTCCTACTTTTACCTCTATCCCCATGCCACCTTTACCACTTGTTAATGAAACATAACCACTTTTCCATCAGAACCTACATCTCACACACCATCCTCTCATACTGATCATAGCCCTAATACACCACTTCAGACACATCATTCTTTAGATCACTCACACACTACTCATCTCCTAATCACTTATGCACATCCTCACCACACACTGAGCTTCAAAGTGGTAGAATTTATGTGAATTTACCTATTGATAATATTCATATTCCTCCTGATGTAACCAGTGACATTGAATTTCAGGAACCAACAAGAGAAGAAGCAAGGGGTCATCACATGACAACTAGGTCCAAATCAGGCATTCATAAGCCTAAGATTTTTCAAATGAACAGAATTCTGCAGGAACCTAAGAATGTAAACCAGGCTCTGGCAACACCTGAATGGAGATGTGCAATGCAAGAAGAACTCAATGCTCTCTCTAGAAATCAAACCTGGACACTAAGCACATTGCCACCAGATAAATAACTCATTGGTTGTAAATGGATTTTCAAGACCAAGAAGAATGTTGGATCTTTAGACAAGTATAGGCCAGGCTTGTGGCAAAGGGTTACACTCAAACTCCATGTTTTAACTTCACAGAAACCTTCAGTGCAGTGGTCAGACCTTCTACAATTAGAGTTGTTTTATCTCTAGCTCTGTCTAAATCATGGTGCATCAGGCAACTTGATGTCGCAAATGCTTTTCTGAATGGTGATCTAGAGACGGTCTCTACATGTCACAACCCCTTATATTGAAATAGGCAATAGTAAAAACCTTGTTTGTAAACTGAGAAAGTCCCTGTATGGACTCAAGCAAGCCTTCAGAGCCTGATCCAATAAGTTGAGCACAATCCTGCAAACCATGGACTTTGACATCTCCAAGGCAGACACTTGTCTATTCTATAAGCACAATAAGACATCAAGCATGACTGTGATGACATCATTGTAGGAAGTAACAAACAAGAAATCCAGAACTTAATCCAGAAACTCAGCACTTTCTTCTCCTTGAAAGACCTGGGAACCTTGCACAATTTCCTAGGGATAGAACTTAGACACACAAATGATGGATTGTTTTTATCACAAGAAGGTTACATCAGAGACTTACTCAAGGAGGCATACATGGATAAAGCTAAAGGGATTTCTACACCAATGGTCACCAATTCCCCATTGTCTGAAACGGTTTGATCACCTATTCCAGATGAATCAGCTTTCAAAAGCCTGGTTTGAGCTCTTCAATATATCACTATCACTAGACCCGAACTATCCTACAGTATAAACAAAATCAGTCAGTTCATGCAACGAACCCTTCATAAACACTGGAAAGCAATGAAAAGAATCTTCAGATATCTTGCGGGAACTATCAATTATGGAATGAAATTTGTGTCTTCACCATCTACACAACTTGTGGCCTTCATAGATGCAGATTGGGCAGCTGATCTTGATGATAAGAGGTCTACTTCAGGTTTTTGTGTTCACAGGGGAGATAACCTTGTTACATGGAGTCCAAAGAAGCACGGAGTTGCCTCTAGAAGTAGCGCTGAAGCTGAGT
Organism: Phtheirospermum japonicum; assembly: GCA_014905375.1. Lineage (NCBI taxonomy): Eukaryota > Viridiplantae > Streptophyta > Magnoliopsida > Lamiales > Orobanchaceae > Phtheirospermum > Phtheirospermum japonicum. The sequence goes on from BMAC01000039.1 coordinate 977,698, forward strand.
TCAAGGGATTAGCAAAGGTCACTTGTGATATTATCTAGCTGCAATCACTTTTCGAGGAACTGAAAATTCCTCAGGATCAAACTCTAGTTGTTTGGGTGGATAATCTAGGAGGTGTCTCATGTGCCAAGAATAATGTGCAACATTCAAGAATGAAGCAACTTGAAATTGACTTGACATTTTATTAAGGAAATGGTTGGACAACAATTTAATAGAGTTCAACATATACCTTCCTATTATCAAATTGCAGATATCTTTACAAAGCCACTTTCAAATCAATCCTTCACTCGGCTAAGGAATAAACTACTGGTCACTCCTTGCTCCTCGCTCGAATTGCGGGGGCCTGAAAAGGAAAATGATAAATCTGATGCTCCATGCACTTCACAGCAGCAGATCAAGTCACAGAGCCGTTATAGTAGTCACTACTGCAGAAAGTAGATACAAAGGCGCCTCATCCACGGCGGTTCTGGAAAAACCGCCGTAGAATCGTACATTTTACGGCGGTTTTATGAAAACCGATGTTAAAATTGAACTGATTTACGGCGGTTTTTAAGAAAGCGCCGTGAATTAACAAGTATTCACGGCGGTTCCTTAAAAACCGACGTTAATTAGTTTATACATTATTTATTGCGGTATATTTAACGTCGGTTCTCTTAGAACCGCCGTGAATAAGATGACATTTAACGGCGGTTTCTTAGGAACCGCCGTAGAATAGTAAGCTGCCATGTCACCGATCCTCGTCCTTATCAAGCAAAAATCTTGGGCCGTTAATCCGTATCTGATCCGACGATCTGGATTAAATATTATACTAAAAAAATATTAAATCAAAAAACAATAAATATTAAAAAAAAAAAACCTAATCCCCTTTTCCCTCACTTTCCGATCAGCTCTTCGCTCTAGGGTTTTTACCCAAAACCTAATTTCGTCAATTCCTTGAAAAAAACACTAAATTAATGGCAGAAGGCGCTGGAGGTGGCGGTCCCGACCCGGCTCCCGGCCAAAACCCACATTCTCATTTGAATCCTCCGGCGACCGTCTTCGGTTCACGGTGGAGCTGCGTCCCGGCGAAACGACAATCGTTTCGTGGAAAAAGCTTCTCAGAGAGGCCACCTCCAGCAAGCCCAAGGGACCTGGCCCATCGGTTTCGTGCCCAGCTTCCGAAACTGATCAGCAGCCAGTTTCTCAGACCCCGCCCTCCGCCGCCTGCGGTGGCGTCTTCGAAGCAACCGGCAGATAACGAAGTAACAGATTCACAAGCTCAGGCCGGGACAAACCGTTTGAGCACTGTGATTGAGAAAATCGAGCGAATATATGCGGTATGTTTTTTTTCTTTCCTTTTTTTTGGGATTGGTGATTTTTTTTAAAGTGATTATTGGTGGTCTTGCTGGGATTTTTCATCGTCATGAGTTGGTGGATGCTTTCTCGGATCCAGGAACCGGGTCGGACGCGTGGGGATGTCGAGGTCAAGTTTTTGAAAGGGAACGGGACCACTGTGTTCATCAAGGTATGATGATGATGATGATGATGATGATGATGATGATGATTCACTAATTCTCTTTATTAGTGATTGTCTTGGGGTTTTTTTATATTTAGTTTTTTGAATTGGTATGTGCTCGGGCTCAGCTTCTTCATCGCCGCCGCGGGGATCTCGGAAGGAGAAGGAGGGGGAGATGCCGAGATTCTTCGACACTAAAGTGAAGACCATGTGCTGGTCCAACGCTGAAACGGTGCCGGGGCGCCACCCCGAGCGGTGGCGCAAGGACGCCGCTGGCAACATTGTCTGCAAACGCTTCTGCAATTGCCAGGGCTGCCTTTGCTTTGAGTATGACCACATCGTTCCCTATTCTAAAGGTCCCATTATTTTAATTTATTCTTCTTTATACATATATGTTGGCTAGAAAAACAAAAATAAAATGAAATGAAGATAGATGGTTTGTTTATGACCTTGGTTTAGTTTTCTGTGTGTCTATCTGTTAGTGTATGGTTCTAATTATAATGAATTACCAAGTTAAAATGGGATTGCAAGTTTTTTAGGGTTTATTTTGTGGAGTTTCTGGAGGTTATTGTGTTTTTAATCTTTTTCCTTATTAATGTGTGAAATGGGATCGCATGATTTGTAGGGTGTGTGGCTGGGTAAATTCGTAAGATTGGATTTATAATAATGTAAAACCTTTTGTTTTGTTTTTTTGTACCAATTTTTGTAGCGCCAATGGCTGAATATACACTACGCTTCTGCATTAGATCAGTCTTGGCTAGCTTAAATCACGGCATAGCCTGGCCTGTAACAAGATACATTCAGGTGAGGAAGGAGATATGTTGTGTTGTTTTAATATGATAGTTTGATCAATTCAAATGTTTATGTTTACTGTAATCCGAGATAAATAGAATGTCTGAAGCCGAGATGATCAACAAATGAAGTAATTTGGTCGGTCACTGTTATTTGGGTTAATCCGACAGAATGTTACAAAAACTGAACCAGAATGTTAGCCTAATTAAGAAAAAAAAAAGTTAATCTTTTGAAATTACAAATACTCCCCCTCCTGCCATATTAGGATACTTATTTTTATAAGTAGAAACTAGTTTTTGCAACTTGAACTTTGATTTTTTTTGCACTTGTTGGCTTAAACTATTTGTTTGGCAAATGACATCCTAAACTTTGTGCGTTTTACACTTTGTAATCTTCGACCAGTCGGAGTTGGAATATTCTAAGAATATTGTTGGGCATGAGTGAATATTTTTGGAATATATTCTAAGAATATTGTTGGGCAGGAGTGAATATTTTTGGAATATTTCAGCTTCGGTGGTTAGTCAGAAGTTGCAAATTGTGAAAGTCGCAAAGTTTCGGTCGTTAGTTGTGACAATGAGTTTCAATTTGGCAAGTGTTGGCTAAAGTTCATCCTTTATGATTAGTCATTTTCATCCTTTATTTTCACACGTTGACTTAAGTTTGGGTGCAGGAACCTTTTTTTTTTTAAATCTGTTTTGAATCAATACAGGAACCTAATTGCCATCACGCATTGACAAAACTTTCCATTTGGCTCGGCTCCTATTGTTCAAAACGTATATATCTCAGCAAATGTTGCCTGATAACATTACTAAAAATAGGGTAAATAATTAAACAAATGTAGCAAGACTATATTTGTCTATGTGCCCACAAATTCATCGAACCATACCTCCACAAGTTTTTCAAACCCGGCCCACACATGAAACCAGGCTAAATTGCAATGTTGGACATTTAGAATCTTAGGTTTCAAGTAATTATGAATCTGACCTGGGCTTATTTTTCTTATCTCCTGTCCGTTTCCTTGTTTTTTTCCCGTAAAGCATTACTACAGAGCAAGCTAACATTTCTGAAAGAGCGCAATGCGTTCAATTCCTTGTTTTTTTTTCTCGTAAAGCATTACTACAGAAAGAGCAAGCTATGGCTTAAGCACGCACAGTCGTGGCGGGGTATGAGATCGACACCATCGATGATCTTATATGCTTTGCTTATACGTTCGGCGCCTCACGTCCGAGGTTTTTTTTCTTTTTCCTCTTTTTTTTATTAGATATCTTTCTAGGCACATGAGAGTCATGCAGTTCGCTTGTTGTGTCCCTGTCTGTACACAATAACTGAACAACATAAAACATTAAATTTGATTCTTTAACGAGTCAGCGCTGTAATAGTTTAAGTGACTTCAATTCTATTCTAGCTGGCTTTAAGTAAAATAAATTAATAATAATAATAACCCAATTTTTGTTTTGTGTCGTCGTGTAGAGTCGCGCGTGCGTTGATTTCAAAGAGCTTTATAAGGAAAAGCATTCGGACGATCAATAGTTAAACGAATTAGCTGCAGTACAAGCGTGCCCCATCACCGACCTCTCATATATGGCAACAACATCTGGAATTTTGCTAGCTGGTGATAGTAATAATATGAATAGCAACGGGACTCTATCCGACTCGACTGCTACTACAACATCTTCAGATCAAACCAAAGGTACACATATTTAGCATTAACTACTTAAAATTATTTTATTTTCTACTTTAGGCAATTCTTATTCTATAATACACCAGGCTTGTTATTTAGGGAGAATTACAAAAACTACCCAAGGTTTAGGTTTTATTCCATGAGGGACTACCTTTTGAATCCTTTTGAATCTGTTGCTTACTAAAAGTGCCCAAGTACAGATCTTTGTTTCCAGCAACTCGTCCGATTCTTGCTTGCCACCTTCCATGCTGATGCCTGATCCAATGTATTTGAATTTAATTAGGAGGAAATAAAAATTAATTATTATATTTCAATTCAAAAATTGCTAACTAATTAATAGAAATTAATCAAGATCACCTTGTCACACCACGGTACATGGATGCTCCCCTGGAAAAGCCACTACTCTTCCTAAAATGTTGAGTAGAATAAATAATTAATATATAAAAGAAGATTAAAATACTAGTATGCTTTACTGATCAATACGGGCTGACGGATAGTAATAAAATACATCAAAAGCTAAAGCTAAAGAATTTCAAAGTCTGAAACTMCAGGGGAAYTCTGAAGCAGTCAGTAGTAAAGACAAATGAGTATCAATTTTCTGACAAACAAAGAAAAGAAAGAAAACAAAAATCTGATTCTTGTCATTTTAACTTTGCATGGACCAATCAACAATTCTTGTAATCATTTGAGCGTGGCCAAGCAACATTAATCTGGTATATACAAATTGTAAGTTGTTGTTTTTTTTACCTCCTGATAGAAGCCACAAATTCCTGCCTGATCATATGTTTCATATCCTCAATTTCCTTCTCATAGTTGCTGATCTGCAATTAAAGTTCATAATATGGCAATTAATTCTGAAGCTTCTTCCTATATTACCCAATTAATTAATTTAATTAGCAAACRGGGAAATTAGTAGTTGTAGAAGTTCAGCTTGACTGACAAGCAAGKAGAYGCTATATTAGATATAAGCCTCAGAAAGCTAACATCTCTTGAGGTATTTCAGTATCTTATGACATCTATTTCATATCACATTTGTTACAATTTTCTTTATTATTGATTGCGCTCTCCCTCTCGTCGATTAACAAAGACGACAATATCGTTAGGTATGAGTTTTTTTTTTTTGACCTAGCTAATTATCTTTATTTGCAGTTTGGGTGCATGGAATATGTGTTTTACAATTAATTTCTGAGTATATTTCTTGATTGGAACTGGAGTGACCCATTATTTTCTTTTGCCATTAATTTCTGAATTATAACCATACGGATTTGTGAACAGAATTGATTTAAACTAATTTTCCGCTGGCTCATGGAATTTGAGGAAGAGTGCAGGTGTTGGAGAACTCATTTGTAATTGCTTCTGATAATGAGTGATTTAATTTACTTACCACAGTGGATGTTAAGACAGCTCTTTGTAATTTTTATACATTGTTCATTGGTGGAGTGTAATTAGAGTTGTTGAGCTTTTATTATTTTCTACTTCTTTTCCCCCACATAAAAACTTACTCATCTTAATAAGTTTTTCGATTTATATCTGTTCGTCGTGGCTTGAACTAAACTTTGTACTTACTCATCGTTTTAATAGAAAATATGGTTTATTTTTACTGAGGGTATTAGTTTTTAATAATTGTATTTGTATTTAATTTATATTTTCATTTTTTTTTAATTTTTTTACTACTTTCTAGAAGGTATTTTCCAGAACCGTCGTAAATAGTCTGTTCTGGAAAATAGGCTTTCTAGAAGGTATTTTTAAAAAACCGCCGTAAAAATGCTGCATTCTACGGCGGTTCCAAAAACCGCCGTAAAAAACGCTGCATTCTACGGCGGTTCAAAAACCGCCGTTAAATCTCTAAAAAACCGCCGTTAATTGATGATTTTTTACGGCGGTTTTTAAAAACCGCCGTAAAATTTAACGGCGGTCCGATATAAGGGCGGTTCAAAAAACCGCCGTTAAAGTGTTGTTCTGCAGTAGTGAGTCTTTTGTCTCATTAATTATCATGTGGTGTCTTGTACTATTTAGCATGTTTCATTTGTTGATATTCATCCAATTATTTAAGGTTATGTGCATCCTATTGTAGCTCATCATGTGTCTAGGGCATCCGAGGTTGATTTTGCTGCCGTGTTGTAAATCTGATGACAATTGAATTAAGTAACAAAGATACAAAGATGTCATTTTCATCTCAACTTTTGTTGTTGTAGCTTTCTCAGCTTGCATTAATGAACCTTGTTTGTTTCTCAATATATCACACATTCTTTATATTTATATTAGTTGTTTATTATTATTGGTGACCCTGATGTCATTTTCATCTCAACTTTTGTTGTTGTAGCTTTCTCAGCTTGCATTAATGAACCTTGTTTGTTTCTCAATATATCACACATACTTTATATTTATATTAGTTGTTTATTATTATTGGTGACCCTGGCGCACGATAAACACCATTGTTGTATTATTATTATTAGGCAAAGGCTTATGTTAGGCTAGATTCACGGGTCATGACCCGTTATGCCAAATTGACGGGTCATGACCCGTTAGACCATCTGATCCGATACTCTAATGTATTAGTTTTTGAACTATGATGTATTTGTTTTTTACTCAGAAGTATTGATTTTTCATAAATATCTGCCGTATTATGATGTATTTATTTTTGTATTAGTATTATGATGTATTGATTTTTGTATTATAATGTAACAGACTGACAAGAGTCTTACCCTTATTATTATTATTAATTGTGTTTTTTTTTTTTTTTGAGGAAATGCCCAGGATTTCAAAGTCAAAAAAGGATTATTGGACATCAATTAAAGCATTAATAACTCTACCATTACACCATGCTTATACAAAGTTGACCTTCACCTATCACAAAATGTTATAACTTATGATGTACAATCATATGATAATTCACCACTCCTTCCATGGCATCGACATTCAAAATAGTATGCGACGATCAACTGCCTCCAAACGTACGTACTCAGGCTAGGGAAACAAGACTGGAATCAAGATTCCAAGCAGAAGAATAATTATTTATTTATTTTTATTTTTTTACATGAAGATAAGTAACCCAAACAAAATCTCAGCAACTGATTCTGGTAAACGAACCTGTTTGCGTGTGTCCATCACAAACTTTCACACTGCCATAAAGATGTCGAGCATGTTGCTCATCTACGAGCTATAATACAATGTTGAGCTCTGCTGCTAGCACTGTAATCTAAAACAAATTAAAGGAACTGATATTAAAATAGGAATTCGATTTGACTAGAAAATAGATTTCGAAAATCAGAGAAAGCTTTTACTGAACACAACACAACATAATTTGCATGACAAACCCACTATATGTTTTACCTAATTAGCCAGCCCGATAGCAAGGCTTTTAGCATGCTTCAAACTGTCGAACCTCTTTTCAGAAGCTTCGGCATCGTTCAATGCAAGATTTAGGTAAAAGAACAACTCTCTGTAAGCCTCGTCAACTTTTTCTAAGGTCTCTGCATGTTCTGATTTATTATAGGACATTGAACAGTTACTTAACAATTTGTTTTTCTCTCTTTTGCACACTTCTGCCTCCAATTTTGCTGCCATTTCAGTGGCACGTCTGATACACGAGGAAGGTAACTGCAATCAAGAGTAAGAGAAAAATAAGAACAAAAACACAGGAAATTACACTCGGACCAAAAAAAATAAAAAATGAGGCAGCCAAAACTTGACTCGTGGAATCTAACCAATAGAACAAGTCAGGTCATTCTATACAGTGTTAATCAATAATGGATTACAATTAACATTGTTTACCAGTTGATTATATTCAGGACGAAACCGAGGAAAGGCAGCCTGCTTTTAGACGAATAAGTTTCTGAGTGAAAAATGAAAAGACAAAATCATGTATCGAACCACCTAACGGAGTACATCCCATTAGGCAGTTGCCCAAATTTTTAGTTTTAGTTTTTCAGGGTTCTTTTTTAATTTTTTATTTAGTTTAGTTTTTCTAAGAGTTTTCTGGGTTTTGGTTTATTTATTTATTTTTAGGTTTTTTTTATGTTTTCAGTTTTGTATTTCTTCATTTTCTAGGGTTCTTTATTCTGTTATTTGTTAGTTTAGTTTTTTTAAGGTTTTATGCTTTTCTGGTATTTAAAAAAAAATTAGGATTTAGTTTTAGGGACGATTTGGCAGAACTCCCAAGGTTTAGCCTGATTACATATGACTACAGTTATTTTTCAAAATTATAAATATCCTCTCAAAGTGTTACCAACGGTTTGTATTACCTATTACGGGTTTAATTTGTAAACGAGAAACAAAATGGGGTGATTTAATTTTGAAAGATAATTAGTTTCTTTCTTTCTTTCTTTCTTTAGTTAATTAGGCTAAACCTCATGGTAGTTTTTGTAATTAACCCAATTATATATAGAAGCTTACTTGTGCAAGCTGCGCAACCTTAAATCCAAAGCTTCTCTCAGAAACACCAGGAACCAGTTTGTAAAGGTAGGTGACATCATCATGATTCACAGTATCCATCTCCAGGTCAACGTTAAACTCCAGGTTCTTTTCCTTATGCGGTGTCAAATAAGAAACATGGTACGCTCCGACAGAGCCCGGGAATTCATTCCTGATGTCGACTATTTCAGGATAGTGAGTAACAAAGAGGACCATGCATTTTTTATGCTCCAGCAGATAATGCAACGTAGCATAAGCAATGGCCACACCGTCGTGTGTGCTCGTGCCTCTACCGAGTTCATCGATTATGAGCAACGAGCGGGATGTGCAATGCTGAAGGATGTGAGACGCCTCGCTCAACTCTTCCAAGAAAGTGCTTTTGCCGAGCTGTATACTGTCGGAAGCTCCCATTCGAGTGTAAATGCCGTCAAGCACGTGCAGTTTTGCTGACGATGCTGGCACGAAGCAACCAACCTAGATGAATCGGACATACGTTTTTTGATGTTGTCACCAAAGAGATTTTGTCTTTATCTAACTTTTATATGACTAATAAATAACAATAATTAATATAAAAAAAGGATACTCTCGCGTCAGATCGTCTGACGTTGGACCATGTCCCCTAAACCTAAACCCTAATTAAAAAAAATAGAAAAACTAAAGGAAAAACTAATATATCAAAAATTAAAATAAAAAAAGGGGACTCTCCTGTCACACCGTCTGACGTTAGACCCAGTCTCCTAAAACTAAATCATAAAATTTACAAAAAAAACAAACCAAAAAAACACTAATAAACTAAAAAATACCCTGGAAGCCTGAAGGACAAAAACTAAGAAACAATATAAAAACTCTTAAAAAAATGAAAATCCTAAAAAGGAAAAGAAAAGGTAAAATTGAAAATTTGATGAAAAAAAGCAAAATTAAAAAATAAAAAACAAAACCCCAAAAAGATAAAGAACTTAAAAAAAAACTAGAAAAAATTAAAAGAAATACAAAACCAAAAATTGAAATAAAAAAAGAAAAAAATCATCTAATGAAAAATACTTTCTGGCAGATGGTCTGACACAATATTCCCAATAAAAATGGTGTAATAGCTAAACTCCGAAAAATAAAAGGGACGATAAAAGAAATCAGATGAGCAGCGAGAAAGCTTTGTGCTGGACAGACAGACAGTTTAAGAGGCACAATAAGAATGCATCCACAAAACTAGCAAAATTCATCATATTCGGAATGCATGGCCTGTTACACATTGATGCACAAGTTTAATATTTACCTGAGCCATGAGAGCTATTAGAGCAACTTGCCGAATATAGCAACTCTTCCCACCCATGTTTGGTCCAGTAACAATCTGACAGTACTGCCCATCAGCATCCAAATATGTATCATTCGGAACAAAATTATCTTGCAATATGCTCTCCATAACCTGGAAAAAAACCCAGCAAGATATCAGCAAACATCAAGATTAAGTGAGTTGCAAAAGAAATGAGCAATTAGAAAAAAAGAACAGAAAAGTTATTAAGAAAAAAGAGAGAATGTTCAGGCTATATACTGGGTGTCGACCGGACTTGATATTAATCTGAACAGTTTCATCATCACTCACAAAAATCGGGCGAACAAAATCCTGCATATCCGACACTATTATTTATTAGCATAAACCATCGCGAAACAACTAATAGTAAGTCCACAATCATTTAACTACAGAACCTTAGTCCTTGAAAGCGTGGCAAGTGAATGCAGGCAATCCAGCGTGGCTAATGCTTGAACAGAAGCCTGAAACTCTGAATAGAATCCAGCAAATGTCTTCAAAAAACCCTCCCAAGCAGTTCGACAAACGATAGAGAGCTCCTCATTTGCCAGAGTCAATTGGTTTAGTGCATTCAATACTTCAGAGGGGTGATACCTAATTGTTTTCTTGGTACTATTTACTTTAACCCAATCTGAAGGAACCTTCACATCAAGGGACAGCTGCACACAAGCTTATATCAATTTACACACATATATCTAGAGCTGGCAAAACGGACGGGCCGTCCCGAGTCCACCGAGCCAAGCACAAAATTCGGGCTGGGTCATTTTTTTGGTCGCTGTTGCATGGCCCAGTCCGGTCCAAGCAGTGGGCCAAAGGCCTGGGTAACTAAGGCCCAGACCCAGGCTGGACCGGGCCGGCCCAAAAATGAATTTCTAGTGAAGTACCTCTATCAAATGCGTAACTCCAGATACACTCATAAATTCAAGATTGCTCATGCGCAGTTGTTTCCGATATAGAGAGAGTAGTTGATCTAACATTTCATTTGCCGAGCAAACTTTGGTCCATGCAGTAGCAACCTACAGATGCACCAAACATCCGAGCAATTTACATTAAATCTGAAGGAAATTAAAAATAATTTAATGGGTGCAATAGATAACTCGTCAATTGTACCTCTGGGAAACTTCCATCAGAGACGATAAATAGATTGTGAAGATCACGTTGATCAGCAGCTTCTTTGTTAAGTTTAGACAAGAGTTTTGTTGCAGTGCCAGTAACGCTAGGTGACGATGCTGTCAATATCAACTTTCTCAACAAAACAGAACGCACAGTTTTCACCTGTCGATTCTTAGTTTTGTCGGCTATTTCAACATGGAGTTTCTGCAGTTGTCTTCCAGCAACTACAATAGCTTGAATAACTGCTATGAACTATCATATTAAAAGAAAAAAACGAGCAGTCATAAATACTTCGAAAAGAAAACTAATGGTGTGAGGATATAAATTTACAGTATAAATTATAGCTTCAAAACAAGAAAGGCAATTCAGAAATTTGTGATTTTAAAGTGCATCGGGATTTTCATTCTACGAATTATAATGTCATATATTGAATATTTTTTATAATGCCAAAAGATAACTTGTTACCTCGGATGCCGAAGCAGTTCGGTGGAAAATCCTTGTAATTCCACGCTGAACATCAGGTACTCTTCCCAATGTGGTTAAAACAGATGTTAGCAAATGATGAATATCCGGATGCACAATTGTGATGTCAGAATTTTCCTCTTGCAAGTCAATATCAGAAGCTTTAGTAGAACCCATGGATTCTAATATTTCAGAAACAGCATCTTGACGTGCATGTATCATGTTTCTGTCGCATAACGGATGAGTCACCTGTGAAATAATACAGAAAAGTCATTATTTAACATTTAAATTGATTTATTTTTATTTTTTTAATTTGATTAAATTGAACAACAAATATCCCGTCCGATCTTCATAGGAAGATAAGTGTTTTTTATTGACTCAAAACTAATTTAATTTCAAAAGGGTCAAAAAATAGAAGAAAAAATCCAAATTTTCATGAAATGTATATACAAAAAAATGATTCAAGTGAAGATTTTTGAACATGCCAGGGTTAGCCAAACTTCATACCCAGTGTCTGAGAAGCCTTGAGCCAAATACGGTCAGAGTATGATTCATACATTGCAACAGAGAGCCACGTTCAGAACCATCATAATTATTCTTCAGCACCTACACAGATGAAAATCACAAATGATAAAAAATCATTTGAAAAGTTACATAACGTGCTCACTATTCCTTAGACACTCGCCTCAAGTTGTTGCAGTGCATTAGCTGAAAGGGTCATCTCCGTGATGCTAGAGAAAGGTCGAAATGAAGCTCCCAAGCACAAAATTCTTTCAAATCCAAATTGTTTCAGATGATGAATCGTTAACGCTAATGCTTGAATAGCCAACTCAGGCATAGCCATAATCCCCTTCAGATTGAACAATTTCAAAGAAAAATATAACAATAAAATTCAAATTTCTCCTTTTAAATATGTTATAGGGAAATACATATAGAAAATATCCATACCTCCAACCCCGAGCATTTATTGCTCCGGGTATCTGCTGTCGTAACCTGCTGTTGATGACCATTGGCAACATTGCTTTCGTTTAAGCTCTCATACTGTGACATCACTTCAGCTATGACATCACAATCATGTAAGCAATCTTGCGAAGCATGCTCAACTCGAACATTTGAGGCGGGCCCCGCATATGCCAATAGCAACTAAAGTTTATATAAAACAAATAACATAGTTTGATTAAGAACCTATTTATTAGATAACTAGTCACAATGACTAAACAATATAACACTCAAACTATCAACAAATATAACAGCCACTTTTAAGCTCACATTCCAAAAACGATTCAATGAAATTGGTAATACATAAATACCAATACTTGATTAAGAACCTATTTGTATATTCATTGTAACGAATTAAACAATGAATACAAAAAACCACCTTCTCAGTCTGCTTAGACAGGGTGCCTCCAAGAAGCAACTCAGCCGGAGACAAGTGCAAAATCATAGCCTCCAACCCAGCCCGCATAAAATCATCATCAAACTCTCCATAAACAACATCGCCCGTCGAGATCTCGACCCCCACACCTCCAACCCTTACATCCATACCCCCTACATTTTTCTCCACAACACAGAACAAATAATTATTACACGGCCTGCACTCTTCCTCCCCACCCCCCAAATCCTCGGCGGCCTCCAACGTGGCCTTCGTGTACAATGCCGACAGCCCGCGGCAAAACGGGCCCAACCTATTCGACCCGTGGGCCTTAATCGCCGCGGTCTCGGTTTGTTTCACAACCCCGACTTTATACCCTGCACTAACTAGCCTCCTCACGTGCACATTCAGCCTAATCGTCGGCACGCTAGCGGTTAAGAAATTGTGATCCATGTGCGCATATATACCCAATGTTCTAGCGGCGTTTTCAGCATCAGAGCCGAAGAATCTATACTTATAACCGACCTCGATCATTAGGAGCACGTCGGGGTACCTGTTTTTGAGCTCGACTACTTGTTGCTCTAGGGGAGTGTACTTAGGGTTTGGGATTTCGGAGCGATTGCTGTTTCTGGAAGGTTCTAGGAGGTCCTGGGGAGGTTCGAGAAGCTTAGCGAGGAACTTCTGGTGGAGGGTGGGGTTGGGGAGGGGTAAATTAGGGCTTTCGCTGGGTGAGGGGTGGCTGAGTTTCTGGAGTTTGTTGTTGTGGATGGACTTGAGCTGGCTGGTTCTGATGCGTTTGGCGGGGGAGAAGGAGACGGTGGTGGCGATTTTGGGCGGCGGGGTGGTGGGTGGATTTGCGGTTGCGAGGGCCGGCGGAGGGGTGGGGTTTGGGTGCGAAGAAGCGGGAAATGATTTGCTGTTTCTGCTTGCCCATGGCGGGAGGGGGCGGCGACGCCGGTTCGCGGCGGCGGTTTTCGCAATGTTTTTGGCGGTTCGGTGATCCTTGGGCTTGGCGCCTTTCGGTCTCTCTATATTTGAACCGTTAAGTGTGAACTCACTCCGGTACACAGGATCGCCATTGAATTGAACGGAGACAAAATAGAACAAATTATTGAAGATCACCCCCCAAATTCTGCGCATTTCGCAAAATAATCATCAAATAGTTGAAGTTTAAAATATTTGCTAATATGTGGACATAAGAATAACGTGAGAGAATTAAATGTTACTTTCGTTTAACTGCCACTGCAATCAATTTAACTATATATTCATTGAGTATTGAGATGTGAAATTAATCTTTTCCAAATCATTTTTATGGTACAAGAGATTTTAAATGGGACTGCTTAATAATAACCATTATGTTACATTCTTTTTAGTATACTCCAAAAATAATTTGATTTTGATTTTGTAAAAATAACTTTGCCCATAATCTATGTAATATATATGTTCATATCGTAGGTGTTAGCATTTGATTGGTTTCACCGAAACGAACATAAAAAATCAAAATTTATATAAAATTGTAAATCGAACCAAAATAAAATAAGTTTAGAATCGAATTAACCAAACCGAAAAAATCAAAATATTTATAAAATTACAAACTGAATCAAACAAAAAATAAATCTAGAAACGAATAACGAACCTAACCGAGCCAAATTAATAGAAAAATAATAAGTATTATAAAAATTAATTTATTTTTTTAAAATTATATTTCAATTATTAGTACATAAATATCGTATTAAACCGAATAGCCGATTTTTTTATCCTTAAATCGTATACGGTTCGATCTATTTTTTCAGCTTTTTCCTCACCCTTGTTGTACGGTATTTTTATTGGGTTGTCCATCACACATAGGAAAAACTGTTTCAAATATTCGTGATGGTATAGTTATTGGATATTGACAAACCATCCAACGACCGAGAAAAAATGTCTTCTACGAGTGCTAGTCAATTGTAATTTCATGTATTTTGCCATAGTTTTCAATTTAGTTCATAGTTATCGTAATTGCTTTTTGATATATATTGATTTTGTGTCTTTGGAATTGAGGTTCCAGTTAACAGACAACCATATGCATGTAGGAAGAGAATTGCTAAAGGGACCAGTAGCGCAAGCATCGTAATTGATATCACGGACGATAAGATCATCAACACCGCAATGCCATCGAGTACAAATATTGATAAGTGTGTTGTTGATATTTATATATCATGATATGTGTTTGCACACCCATGATTATTCTGCATCGTAATTATATATCGGTCTTGCACTTTGAATGAGTTAATTAATTTGTGGAGTATTGTGATATTGGTGATATGAATCATCGGTGTAACTTCTGTGTTGCCATGTTTTGGTACGAGGGGAAGCCAAGTTGCCAAAATAACTCAATGAATTCAGACAACAATGGGTGTTATATTCGTTGCATTATTGACCTCCTGCGATTGAGGGAACCGCCTGCGTTGCTCCATGAGTTATTGCATGGAACCAACAGTAGAAGCAAACACATTCAGGATAACATCAGATCTTGTATATGTTCAATTTTACGTCCATGAGATGAAAGGTTGACAGTGATATAAACAGAGGAGACTCCCATTTTAGAATATACAATTAGAACTACCACCTAATTGGTAGTCTATTGTCAAAAGATAGAGCAGCCCCTAAGTTTGCACAACTATATATATATATATAAGATTAGGTTCAAATGAGAACCATGTCCTTATATGTAAACTTAGGGTCAATTATGGGCCTTAGATCTAGTTAAATGGATGGATCAGATTTTTTGTGTATTTCCTTATTTGATTAAAAGCATTAGAATTGTATAATAAAAGCACTGCTGGTGTATATAACTAAAATATCAATAAAGCACTGTAATTGTATAATAAAAGCACTGTTGGTATATAATAAAAGTACTAGTTCCCAGGTTCACATATAATGACATGGTTCCCATTTGAACCCACCCCTATATATATATATATATATATATATATATATATATATATATATATATATATATATATATATATATATATATATATATATATATATATATATATATATATATATATATATGGGAAGTTCTACGATGCCCCCCACTTTACCATACCCATGCATTTTTAACCGTTAGATCATTTCAAGTTTTATATAGTGGAATGATCTTATAGCTTAAAATGCACGGGTATGGTAAAGTGGGGGGCACTGTAGAATTTTCCTATATATATATATATATATATATAGAGAGAGAGAGAGAGAGAGAGTCAGTTATTCGGTTCGGGTTAGTTATTCTTAGTTAACTATTAGTTAGCCACCAATTAGTTAACACCCGATTTTTTATGTGATATGTCACATAAAAAACCTGGTTTAACTAATTGGTGGCTTACTAATAGTTAACTAAGAATAACTAACCCGAACCGAATAACTGACTATAATAACTCTTCCATCGTTATTTGAGAAGATTAAAAACATTATGTGTTTTTTATAATTGAAAGGACATCGAAGATGACCGAAATCGACAACTGAGAATTTGTGGGGGAGAGAGAAAGGGTCACACATGTGGTTATGGGAAGAGGGAAAGAATGAGGGATGGTTTTATATGGTGATATCTTTGACCAGGGGACTAGAATATTTGCATGAGCACTTTCATCCACCATTGATTCATAGAGATACGAAATAATCTAATATTTCGATTTCGAATGGAGATTTTGATTTCGAAGATGTTTAGTTTTCTCGTCTAACAATAAATCCTTCGAAGAATGCTGGCATCGTCTGGTGGGTACATCAAGGAAGATGCGACGTAGCGACATATTGGAATAAGCGAATTGAGAGCAAGCTTTTGTAGATCGCGCAAATGCCACTTGTTGATTCTATCTTAGCCCATCTTATTTGATTCAAATTTCGACGGAGTTCTTGGATCTAAGTCCATACAGTGGATGTGTGTCGGTTGAGCCTATAAATTAAATTTCAAATCAATTAAATTGCATTTGTTTTACTTCTTTTTCAAACTGGAAACAATATAGAAAAATAATACATGTTTTGACAGAGTTCTCTTTCAAATTACTAGGGTATAAAAATCAATTGGAAACAAAATAGAAACCATATAGAACACACATATTTTGATAAGGTTCATTTTCTCAATTATTAGGGTATAGAAACTAATTGGAAACATACTGAAAACCATATAGAAACATATATTTTTGAAAGAGTTCACTTTCTCGATTATTAGAATGTAGGAACCAATTGGAAACAAAGTAGAAACCATATAAGAACACATGTTTTGACGAGGTTCACTTTCCCAATTTTATTAGGGTATAGAAACCAATTGGAAATAAACTATAAATCGTATATAAATATGTTTGTGAAAAGGTTCACTTTCACAATTATTAGGGTATCGAGATCAATTGGAAACATACTAGAAATCAAATAGAAATACATGTTTTGATACATTTCACTTTTCCAATTACTAGGATATAAAAACCAATTGGAACAAATTGAAAACTATATAGAAATCCATGTTTTTGAAAGAGTTCAACTTTCCAATTATTAGGGTATAGAAACCAATTGGAAACAAATTTGAAAGCATTATGAAATCAAGATTATTATTAGAGTAAGTTAGGTATTTAAAAAAATTGTAAAATTTAAGTATATATAGAACAAAAATGTAAAAATATATTTCTTAAAGAAAGTTAGATATTTATGCCCCTTCTCTCTGTATATTAGGAAGTTTTTGGCACACACTACAAAATAGGAATGATTAGCTTTTATGATTTTTTTTTCGAATGAGAGTCTTTGTTTTAAAATGACGTTCATATTCCACTGTACATGAATGATTATGAAGTGTAAATCAAGCACATATTGTAGATTGTTTACAAGAGTGTCACACATTTGTAGGAATAACATTAAAACAAACTTAGTCTCCGTAAGAAAATGAGAATTGGTATCATTCGAATATATTTAATTAAATTATAAGAGTGTCACACATTTATAAGGATATTTTGTGTGATTTTATATGACTGTTTTGTGCGATTGTATATGAATGTTCTGTACGTTTGAAAATGGATATTTTATGTTATGGTATATGACTATCTTATACGATGACATATGAATGTTATGTGTGTTTGAAAGCATAGCTCACTCGGTTTGTATCTTATGTGCGATGATGTATAAACATTTTGTGCGATGATGAATGTACATGTTGCCAACAATTATATTTATCACAGTGTAACATATCTAACAAATAAAGCAAAATGTTAGAATGAAAATTATGTCATTCAAAAACCTCTAAAGAATGTGAGAATTTGTTGAGGAATAGATAATTATTCATTGAATTGATAATTCATATGTAACTAAAATGATTGTATCATCCTAACCAATCAAATGACAAGGAACGGTCAAATTCTTGATGCCCAGTGATACATTCATTAAAGTCATGAAAGCTCAGTAAGAACCAAGAGACAAACAAGCCTTGTTAAGTTTAATGATATTCATGTTGATAATTATCATTGAGAACACATTATGAGGGTGGAACTATACCTTTAATTTATGTGGAAGGAAGCACGTTTTAGAGAAATTAGCCAGTCAATATAGTAAATTTACTTCACTACTTTTCTGATTACTGAATCATATAATGTTACCAATAATGAACTTTTGGACAGTGACTCATTCAAGTCTTAACACTACTGGCATGGGTACTTTGGCCGTGATATGATTATCCATATTATAAGAATTATCATGGACATCTTTGATTTTGAGTGAAACATAAAATGTGATAGAAACTGATGCACAGTATAATGTCGACCTAGTGTTGTTCAATTAAATTCAGTGGATTCTAAAGTACTAAAAGCACTCATAAATCTATCTCAGATGCAATAGCTTGTTTAGATAGAATCATAAACTAGACACGACACTCATATTTCAAATCTCATTCCTTAATGAAATTGTATGATTGAGACCTGCATATGCTAAAGATACCAAGTATAATATTCCATTCTTATAATTGATAATAGGTGATACATGTGGACATAACTATTCAAAATGCGAACCATTCAAGTAATTTATAATTTCGTGTCATGAATCAGGGGCAATCTCTGACAAATTGGGGAATTAGGGCAAGAAGTGAATTTGGGGAGAGATTAAGCGAGTTGCGTGTTGGCGAGATGCGTGATGGAATTAAGGCAAGAAATGAATTTGGGGAGAGATTAAGCGAGCTGCGTGATGGAATTAAGTCAGGAAATGAATTTGGGGAGAGATTAAGCGAGCTAAGCAAGCTGCGTAATGGAAAGGAAAAGGAAAATAATGCCAAAGGGGCTGGATCAGTAGCACCCGTCCAGAATTGGAGCAGGTGGCTGGGTGGAGCTGGGCACGTGGCAGGATCAGAGCCTTAAGAATTCATTTAAACCATTAAGTCTTAGCCATCCACTTAAGATGTTTTATCTGAATGTTTGATTTAATTGAGCGGGTTTTGTGGATCAATGAACATGTCATATTGGTCGTCCTCCCCACCCTTGTGTTTGGGTATTTATGTATGAGCAAACAAGAGAAAATGCAAGCAATTAATTACATTTCCAATTACTTTCTCTTCCTCCCCAAGCAACCTTTCCTTTTTATCTGCTTCTTCCTATCTACAAATTTATACAGATTATATCTTCCAGAATTACATATAAAAATTAAGGAAATACAACAATTGGTATTTCAGAGCTGCGATTCCCAGGATGGCCGAAATCACTCGCTTCAAGGATCTACCGGAAGTCCAAAAATGCATAGATCAAATTCTTCAAACCGAATCTGCAAAAAGAGAAGCAACAAAAATGAGATTACATGAACAAATTAATGGGATCAACATAGATATGGTGGGCAAATTTGATCATCTATCTCAAACTTTGGTATCTATTCAACTACAGCTGCTCAACCTAGACAAGGGAACAAAACATGCTGATGAGGGTTCAATCTTGGGTGATCCAGGCCCAGTTGGACATCCCCAAGAACTACACCACGGAAGAAATCAACACCACCAAATAGGATGATCCAGGATCACCCTGCCCATAATATCATAAGCCACTGTCCAAGATAGATTTTCCCAAGTTTGATGGTTCTCAGGCCAGATCCTGGATTCTTAAATGCCAAGGATATTTTAAACTCATTCTCAACATACCAGATGCACAAAAGGTAACCCTAGCACTTATGCACTTTGATGGCAAGGCTGCTCAATGGTACCAACAATTATCTGTCAGACAATTAGATCTGACCTGGGCTCAATTCCTAGAAGTAATCTCATCTAGGTTTGATGAGTTAAAGGAACCCAAAATCATTGATGAATTTAACAAACTGAGGCACACACAATATTATGAAGAATATGTGGAGAAATTGAGGAACTCAGAGCTTGTATGTTACTGTTAAACAGAGGTGCCTATTCTGAAGACTACTTCACTGCTAGCTTCATCAGTGGACTAAGTGAGGAACTACAATCTTTTATACATATGTTTGAGCCCACATCCCTACAACAAACCATAGAACTGGGGTAAAGACAATTACACACATTGGAGGCACTAGCCAAGAAACTCAGAACAACAGTCAAGCCCACTACCCAATTTAACACCAGGAGGAGTGACATGAACACCACCCTTAAAACACCTCCTATCTCAAATCGACTTCAGTTCAAACTACTCACAGCCACTGAAATGGCTACCAGAAGGGACAAGGGGTCGTGCTACAACTCTGATGAGCCTTTTTCAGGGGGACACATGTGCAAGAATAGGATATCATACATGGTCATGACTGAGGAAGAAGAAATGCACTACATGGGAGCTTGTACCAACAATGAGATTACTGAACATGTGGACACTGACCCTATGGAAGAAATACAGATGTCCTTGTATTCCATTTTAAGAGAAGGTGTCAGTGGGAAATGAGAAGTTGCACATATTGATTGACACTGGTAGTACTCTAAGCTTTATCTAAGAGTCAACTGCCAAGAGATTGGGGTGCACCCTAGAATAAGCCAAACCAATTTTGGTTAAGATGGCCAATGGGCAGAGGATGGTTAGCTCCACAAGAGTATTAGGATTTAAATGGAAGATGAAAGGGCACCCTTTCTCCTTTTCACCAAGGGTTTTGGCAAATGGAGGGTTTGATTTAATCCTAGGTGGTGATTGGCTGAAGTCCTGTACTCCTGTTGAGTTGGACTATGACCATATGACTTTTACTATCACACTGTAGGGAAAGAGGGTGAAGATACAGGCTATATCCTTCCCAAATGAGTGCCACATCATCTATGGTCCTACTCTCTTTAAGATGATCCATCAAGAGATACCATCCCAGATTGAAGAAGTGTTCTGGATTGGGGCTAAACCTGAAGCATTGGACAGTTTGGCTAACCTAGATGACCTACTTATAGAATTTCAGGATGTTTTTGAGGAACCTAGAGGATTGCCACCTGTCAGGGGGGGTAGAGCATCATATTATCTTGAAGGATGGGAGCAACCCTAAAGATCAATTTCCCTACAGGGTGTCACACAACCAGGAAAATGAAATTGAAAGAATTGTTAAGGAGCTCCTAGACTATGGAGTTATACAACACAGCAGTAGCCCTGTGCTTCCCCAGTCCTCTTAGTCAAGAAGAAAGACAACACATGGAGAATGTGTATGGATTATAGGTACCATAACAGCCTCACTATCAAACATAACTATCCTATACCAATCATTGATGAACTGTTAGATGAATTACATGGGGCAGAGTACTTTTCCAAGATTGATTTGAGGCCTGGATATTTTTAAATACTAGTGAGGTCATAGGATAGATATCTTACAGTTACAGCTTTCAACACACACCATGGGCAGTATGGGTTCCTAGTGATGCCTTTTGGATTTTATAATGCACCAGCAACTTTCCAGTCACTAATGAATCAGGTTTTTCAACCCATGCTTAGGAAGTCAGTTTTGGTTTTCTTTGATGACGTCCTTATCTACAGTAAAATAGAGGAATCCCATTACCAAGACTTGAGAGCAGTATTGGTTCTACTCAGAAGGCACTCCCTATTTGCTAAGAAGAGTAAGTGACACTTTGGACAGAGGCAAATTGAATATTTGGGCCACATTATATTCAAGGAGGGAGTTGCTACTGATCCTAACAAGATAGCAAGTATGGTGCAATGTCCAAGACCTACTAATATCAAACAACTTAGGGGATTCCTAGGGCTCACAGGGTACTACAGGAGGTTCATTCAAGGTTATGGGTTATTAAGCAAGCCACTAACATGCTTGCTTAATAAAGGGGCTTTCTCATGGTCTAATGAGGTAGGGCTTTTGGCAATCTTAAGGAGGCTATGGTGACAGCTCCTATACTGGCTTTACCAGATTTCTCCAAACCTTTCATATTGGAGACAGATGCAAGTGGCACAGGAGTGGGGGTTGTCCTAATGCAGGAGGGTAGGCCTATACCCTACATGAGCAAGACCCCATGCATTAAGAGTTAGAGTTTGTCCATTTATGAGAGGGAATTCGTAGCTGTGCTAATGGTTATTCAGAAATGGAAACACTACCTACAAGGGTATAAGTTCATCATCAAAACAGACCAACAAGCACTTAAACATCTTTTAGATCAGAAGATCATGAACACCATGCAACAGAAATGGATCACTAAACTGTTGGGGTTTGATTATGAGATTCATTACAAGAAGGGGGTGGAGAACAAGGTAGCAGATGCCTTATCCAGACAAGGATCCACCTTGGAGAATTGTCATGTTATCTCAATTGTCACACCAACATGGGTGCCACAGGTACCAACCCAAATGATCCTTTCTTTGCCAAGATCCTAGTGGCAAAGTCTTTAGAGCCCCAATCACACCCTGAGTTTGAGTTACAAGGGGAAATCATCAGGTACAAGAGGATTGGGGTGGGAAATGACCTCACACTCAGGAAAACCATTATGGCTGAGATGCACAACTCAGCTTTTGGAGGACATTCTGGTATTTTGGGTACTTACCAAAGAACTAGCAAAATATTTTATTGGCCACTCATGAAGAAAGAGGTGGAGTGTTGGGTAAAATAATGTGAGGTGTGTGCTAATTGTAAATCTGAAGGGGGACTCTATCCAAGGTTACTCCAACCCCTGCCCATTCCCCACCAGGCTTGGGCCCATATTTCCATGGATTTCATTGAAGGATGTGATCTTAGTGGTGATAGACAGGTTCACCAAGTATGGTCATTTCATAGCCTTAGCACATCCTTTACTTCTATCACAGTTGATAAGCTATTCTTGGACTCGATCTACAAATTGCACGGACAACCCCTACACCTTGTTACTGACAGAGACACAGATTTTACTAGTGCATTTTGGAAGGAGCTTTTCAAAAATATAGGAACTCAACTGGATTTTATATCTGCCTACCATCCCCAATTTGATGAGCAGACTGGGAGGATGAACCAATGTTTAGAGAATTACCTCAGATGCATGTCTCACAAAGCCCTAAACAATGGGTTAAGTGGCTACCCCTATCAGAGTTTTGGTACAACACCAACTACCATACAAGCTTAAAGACCACACCTTTTCAGGCATTATATGGTTATCAACCCCCCACTTCATTCATGGAAACACATATTATTACACAGAACCAAGATGCAACAGAATTTGTTTAATAAAGACAAAAGCTAACACAGGAACTCAGGCAAAATCTACAACAAGCACAGCACCACATGAAATCTTATGCAGATAAACAAATGGTGGAGAGGCATTTTGAGGTGGGAGATTGGGTGTATCTAAAACTAAAACCATTCACGCAAAATTCAGTTGCACTAAGGAAAAATCTAAAGCTTTCTGCAAGGTTTTATGGTCCCTATAAAATTACAAAAAGAATAGGGGAGGTGGCTTACCATTTACAGTTGCCAAAGGGGACCCGAATTCACCCGGTTTTCCATGTTTTCCTCTTGAAGAAGAAGCTGAGCTCCACCGTGCACCCACCTCCTAGCTCGGATCTACCGGTCGTAGATGAGGACGACGACTTCCTAGTCACCCCAAACGAATCAATTGGTTAGAGGGTTTTGCGCATGAAAGGAAGAGAGGTAAATTAATTTATGATAAATTGGTGTAATGGAGAAAAGGAACAACCAACATGGGAGGACGAGAAATACTTACACATTGTCTTTCCAACGTTTGATCCTTGGAGACAAGGATCTTCAATGGCGGGCGGTGTTGTCATGAATTAGGGGCAATCTTCGACAAATTGGGGAATTTGGTCAAGAAATGAATTTGGGGAGAGATTAAGCGAGCTGAGCGAGCTGCGTGATGGAATTAGGGCAAGAAATGAATTTGGGGAGAGATTAAGCGAGTTGCGGGTTGGTGAGCTGCTTGATGGAAATAGGGCAAGAAGTGGATTTGGGGAGAGATTAAGCGAGCTGTGTAATGGAAATGAAAAGGAGAATAATGCCAAAGGGGCTTGATCGGTTGCACCCGTCCAGAATTAGAGCAGGTCGCTGGGTGGAGCTGGCACGTGGCAGGATCAGAGCCTTAGGAATTCATTTAAACCATTAAATCTTATCCATACACTTAAGATGTTTTATCTGAATGTTTGTTTTAATTGGCCGGGTTTTGTGTATCAATGAACATGTCATATTGGTCCTCCCTTGTGTGTGGGTATTTATGTATGAGCAAACAAGAGAAAATGCAAGCAATTTATTACATTTCCAATTACTCTCTCTTCCTCCCCAAGCAACATTTCCATTCTATCTTCTTCTTCCTATCTACAAATTTATACATATTATATCTTCTAGAATTACATATAAAACTTAAGGAAATACAACATTTTGGTCGATGCTTCGACACGCATTGTCTATAAAAATGTTGCACTTGCAAAACTCCTATAACATTTAGCATGATTGAGGACTCACCAACCTTATAAAGCACCCAATACTTATAATGCTAGAGAGCTTTCATCAAAAATATTTGATATCTATTGTATGTCAATCAAGATCGGTGTAATGCATCTTGTACCCTAATGTGCATATACAATAAGGTCTAAAAAAGACACCATAAAAAAGAATATAAATGGTGACTAAGATAATATTTATGTGCACTCATATATTTGTCTCTGCATTGGTTGATGCAACATTGCACGCAAATCTTACTTATTCGTTTATGACCCTCTGTTAATTGAATATTTTTGCGTATCAGTTGATAACTGGATATAAGCTTGATAATTCAAACTTACACATATTTGGTTATGTATGTGCCTATTGCACCCCCACAATGCATTTATATGGGTTTCCAGAGAAAATTAAGTATTAATGTTGGATATGAATCTCCAACAGTCATTCGCTATTTGAAACCTTTGACAGACGGTCTCTTTACCGCTAATCACGAACTTGTCACTCTAATGAGACAGTCTTCCTGTCGTTAGGGGAAAAATAAGAAAATGTATTTTCTAAGTGAACGATAGGAATAGTTCCATACTCTGTCTCATTATGATATCCGCATTTCACTATGTAAAGTGAGAGTAAAGCAAAATGAATAATTGATCTTCAGAGTATAGTAGACTCAATTCTAAAGTGACGAGATCATATATACTAGCTGCAAATGTGTCTGCAATGTTAAAAGTCCCCATACGGGGCACAATGCCATAGATTGAGGCATTGCCACCATACTTAGTAGAAGTGTGGTTGAGTTCGTGACTAAAAAAAGGAACAGGGAGAGGTTACTTAGTTCGATCAATACCCGTCAAAGGAATAAGAGGGTAGGTGCGACACAATTTCAATTGATCATCAATGAAGATAATTTCTCTCGTGAGATTATCTTTAGTATACTTATATCCATGAATCATTACTGGAGGACACTCCGATGTTTAATATGATTCTAGAGAATAACGAGATTTCAATGTACTATGAGAGTTTATATGAGTCGATGGAAAGATTTTCCACACATTGATGATGTATACACTATTGCTCAATGAATCGTAGATCATGATGATATCGAACCACATTCTATTGAAATGTCAGCAAAGAGCAAATTGGCCTAAATGTAAATAGTCAATCAAGGTACAACTAAATTCACTGATAACAAGACAGATATTTGGCCTGGTAGTGCTAGCCTCACCAAGTGTAAAGCCTATAAGACATAAAAAAAAATTCGTCAGAAAGCGTAATGAGAAAAATAAAGTCATGAGATACAAATCTAGACTTGAAGCACAAAATTTCTAACTACGCCCTAGAATTGACTATGGGGATATGTACTCTCCCATAATAGATGTTATGACTCAAAATAATGAAAGTGCAACTTATACTTTTGATTACATCATATCTATATGAGGATCATGATTAGAGATATATACGAAAGTGCTTGTTGGCCTTTCATTGCCAAGGCAAGTGACTTTATAAGTCGCTGAGTGCATTTGCGATTAAATTGAAACGCTCACTTTATGGATTGAAATAATCCAGGCGGATGTGGTATAACCGTCTAAGTGACCACTTTATTGAGAAAAGACAATCCATGTTATTGTGTGCTATAAAAAAAATAAGTTTTGAATTTCCAATTGTAGCTATATATGTCGATGATATGAACATAATATGCACTCTTAATGAAATAAGAGAAACAACTAGCTCCTTGAATTTTTAATATGAGATAATGAATCATGGAAAAACTCAGTCATGTCTAGGCTTTAAACTAAAACCCGAGTTTGTGGAATACTAAATTCTACAATTTGCATATATCTAAAAGATAATGAGGTGATTAAATATGGATAAGTGCAGTGTGTTATCACTCCCATGATTGGTCAAAGTGAAGATATAAGGAAAGATCAGTTTCGTCAGTGGAATGACGAAGAACTAATGGGAGCTGAAATTCTCTACCTACGTACATTTTGTACATTATTGTACCATTACCAATACACTTGACCAAATATTAGTTTCTCAAAATTGTTATTTTTATTTAACTCAAGAAAGTGCAATGTCACTGAAATGGAATCAAAATGTATTTTGATACCTAAAAGAAACTATTGGCGTGAGTTTATTTTTCCGATTCATAAATATAATTGGGACTGTAGATAGTCTTGTAACCTTAAATAAAATATTGAGTTTACTTCCTACTGTAAAACACCAAATAATATTATTAATGCTGACTACCCATTTGGTTCATGTAAAGATATTATTATCATACACGCAGTAGTTCGTGAGTATCTATGGTAAATGTTATAATTATACATATCTCTGAGAATAGCGGCTTGAACTTTACCACTGAAGAACTCGCTTCTAGTTATGAAGATAATATAAGTTGCAATGAACAAATGAAAGTATGCTACATGAAAGGTGATAATATGAACCATATCACCACAATTCCTCTACAACCAACAATTATGGACTTTCTCAAGAGTCAAGTAAATTGAAGAAGTGGAGACTTTCAAAGTTCTCTTGATAAATGTACATATCATAGAGAGGTGTAGACTTCAGGGGGAATCTCAACATAGGTGCGTTGTACTATTTTTCCTTCGACCAAGTTTTTTTTTTCCATTGGATTTTGTTACTTGACAAGTTTTTAATGAGGAAATAATGAAGCATCATTTCACCATTTGACTTGGCACAAGGGGGAGTGTTGAAGGAAAATCACAATTAGTGTGATTTCGTCAACAAGTAACTGATGAGGGACAATTTAGGTATTTATTTATCTTTATGCATTATGGAAACATGTATTTGATACCCTATATAAAGAGAATCTTTAGTGAATAAGAGAACCCTAATTCTACCGTCATTTATGTCTTCTTCTTTTCTGCTTTTCATTTTACAAAAATATCTTTCTTACAAAAAAAGTTAGATATTTTTGTCGTATATTAGGAAAAATTTTGATTTTAGGATTTTTTTTTCCAAATGAGAATGTTTGTTTTAAAATGACATTCATCTTGATTTGTACATATTTGTGTGTGATTTTCGTGTGTTGTTGTGTCTTGTTGTGTGTGCTTTAGTCGGGTTTTAGTCGTATTTTATCCCTTTTTTCATTATTCTGCGTCTTCGTAGCTTTTGTCGTCTTTTTAGTGTTTTTTCGTATTTCTCTTTACTTTTTTGTAGATTTTTATGTTATTTTGCTTTTCTTTATTTTAGGGAAGCTCAAGCCTAAGAGCGTTCCCGAGGATCACAACTGGCTCGATTTGACGAAAACACGACTCGGACCCACGAAGCATAGCCATCGATCGACGCGTGCCATCGACGGGGCCATTTTCCATCATCGGTGGTCAAACCAATTTTGGCCATTTTGCGCAAAATGACTATTTTGCCCACAATTTCACCTCTATCAATATAACATTTCATTTTAGAAATAAGAGTTTTTGAACCTCTTAGGGTTTGATAGCCCAATCATATCTCCATTTTTTTCTTCATTTTCTCACTTTCTTCATTCAAAATTTCAACTTTTTAGTTTTAATAAATTATAGATTTTTAAGCATTGCTCGGATGATAGACGTAGATTAGTGTCAATTCATGTTCTTCTCGTTTGATTGTTGAAACTCTCTAATTTTAATTAGTAAGATTTCATAGTGCGGAATAGGAGCTAAGGGTTCAGTACTAATAGTTGTATATGGCTGCTAAGGGTTGATTACAAGGAGTTGGTACTTGTTCTTTAGTTAAGGTAGTCCTTCTTTAGGTTAGAGAGAAAGGGCTCAAGRAGCCTATCTCGGTGTGCTTCTTCTTTGCTGGCTTGATCAACTGCAGCTAGGAAGGGAAGAAAGACTGCAAATGAGGATCAAAAGATAAAGCACGGAGAGGAGGAACCAACTCTTTGAGAGGCAATCAATCCGYGAATGCAGTATCGGAGTTTAGAACTACTCAACAAAGACGACATCGAATATAGGAATGCAGTATGATTAGCAAAGTTCAATAGGTCTTTGAATCTGATAAGATTTTCTATTTGTTTTATTATTCTAATTTCTTGTTGCTTTATGTATGAGTTTTCTTGTTGGGTTTGTGATGTTCTCGATTCGTAGTTGTGTTTCTTGCGATTTCTCGTGATTTTAGATGTTTGATTCTCAGAAATTCACATGATAATCATTATTTTTATTCAAAACTTATTTCCCATTGTTGCTTTCTTCAAGCTTTTTATCTTTTATAATGTCCATATTTGTCTTGAGTTTGTATTGTTGCGTTTCTTGATGAATGTTGGTTAGAATTCACGGGTCTAGTGCTTAGATGATTTTAGAATCATCAATTGGTATTGTTGGGTGTTTAATTTACAAGTTGGGATTGACAACCCCAACTCGTAGATTAAGTGTTCGATGAAATGCCAATTAATCGTGTAGATGATTCTAAAGCTCTAGACCCCCGTTTTATTAATCTTTTCAAAGTTGTTGATTTTATTTCACGTCATTTAAATCTCCATCTTAGAAATTAAAACTTTAAAACCAAAACTTGACCGAGTGTTTAGAATAGATTTTTCTTTGTTTCCTCATTCGTGAATCAAACATGAAAAGTGCTTCCGGCTAGTCTTCCTCGAGACTCGACTCGAGTCAAACTTACCACTTACAATTGCTCCGTTCTCTTTGTTGACAAACTTCTAAAATAAAAAATAAGTGCAAAAAAATTTCGATTCACATCTTCCATTTTACATGAATGACTGTCGAGTGAGAAGAAAATATCATATTAAATCAAGCACATATTGTGGAATTTATATAGTAATTTTTATAGGAGTGTCACATAGGAATAACATTAATTAGTCTTGGTAAAAAAATGAGAATTGGTTTAATTATTTAATTAAATTATTTCTTAGAAGTTATATGAAGACTAAGTAATTTATATGGATATTTTGTACAATGGTATATGAATGTTTGTGGATGGTATATAAATGTTCTGCCCGTTTGAAATAGATATTATATGTAATGGTATATGATATTTTATGTGATGGTATATGAATATTATGTGCATTTGAAAGCATGTCGCACCCAGTTTTTATGTAATGTGCGATGATATATAGATGTTTTGTGCGATAACATATTATTTATCATATATAACACTCATATACCATCAAACTGATCTCTCTCTCACTCTCTCTCTCTCTCTCTCACACACACACACACACACACACACACAACACACACACACACACACACACATATATATATATATATATATATATATATATATATATATATATATTATCGTATAAATATATATATATCATCACATAAAAAATCAGATGTTAACTAATTGGTGGCTAACTAATAGTTAACGAAGAATAACTAACCGGAACTGAATAGCTGACTACAATAACCCTTCCCGTTATTTGAGAATATTAAAAACATTATGTGTTTTTTATAATTGAAAGAACATCGAAGATGGCCGAAATCAACAACCGAAAATTTGTGGGGAAGAGAGAAAGGGGCAAACGTGTGGTTATGGGGAGAGGGAGAGAGGGCGGGATGGTTTTATATAGGGATATTTTTTACGAGGGGACTAGAATATCTTCATGAGAACTTTCATCCACCATTGATTCATAGAAATCTAAATAATCTAATATTCCAATTTCGAATGGAGATTTTGATTTTAAAGATGTCTAGCTTTCTCGTCTAACAGTAAGTCCTTCAGAGAATGTTGGCATCGTCTGGGGAGTACATCACGGAAGAAGCGATGCAACGACATATTGGAATAAGCGAATTGAGAACAAGCTTTTAAAGATCGCGCAAATGCCACTTGTTGATTCGGGCCTAGCCCATCTGATTTGACTCAGACTTCGATTGAGTTTTTGATTCTGAGTCCATAAAGTGGATATGTATCGGTCGAGCCTATAACTTGAATTTCTGGGGAGACCTTTGACCGATTCTCAACGTTTAGGCCGAGTTTCAAATCAATTAAATTACATTTAGATTACTTCTTTTTCAAACTAGAAACAATATAGAAGAATAATACATGTTTTGACAGGTTCTCTTTTCCAATTATTAAGGTATAGAAATCAATATGAAATAAACTAGAAAACATATATAAACACATATTTTGACAGAGTTCATTAGCCTAATTATTAGCATATAGAAACCAATTGGAAACAAACTAGAAATCATATAGAAACGCATGTTTTCGAAAGAGTTCATTTATACGATTGTAAGGCTATAGAAACCAATTGAAAACAAATTAGAAACCATATAAAAATATATGTTTTGACAAAGTTCACTTTTCCAATTATTATGGTATTGAAACCAATCGAAAATAAACTGTAAACCTTATATAAACATATGTTTGTGAAAGGGTTCACTTTCCCAATATTAGGATATCGAAATCAATTGGAAACAAATTAGAGATCATATAGAAATATATGTATTGATATGTTTCACTTTCCCAATTACTAGGGATAGAAACCAATTGGAACAAATTGGAAACCTTATAGAAATCCATGTTTTTGAAAGAGTTCAGTTTCCCAATTATTAGGGTATAGAAACCAATTGAAAACAAACTGAAAAATCACATGAAACCAAGAGTATTTTTGAAATAAGTTAGGTATTTAAAAAATTTATAAAATTTAAATATATATAGAACAAAAATATAACAATATCTTTCTTACAAAAAAGTTAGATATTTTTTCTCAGTTTTCCTTGTATATTAGGAAATTTTGGCACACACCACAAAATAGGAATGATCAGCTTTTAGGGAAAAAAAAAATCTCGAATGAGAATCTTTGTTTTAAAATGACGTTCATCTTCCTCTACACGAATAATTGTGAAGTGAGAAAAAAATAGTTATAATTAATCAAGCACGTACTGTGGAATTTTTACAGGAGTCACACATTTGTAAGAATAAGATTACACAAAACTTAGCCTCGTAAGAAAATGAGAATTGGTCGTTTGAATATATTTAATTAAATTATAACTTAGAAGTTTTATGAAGACTAGGTAATTTATAAGGATATTTTGTATGATTTTATATGACTGTTTCTGCGATTGTATATGAAAGTTTTGTACATTTGAAAATGTATATTTTAAGCGATAGAATATGACTGTTTTATGCGATGGCATATGAATGTTCTATGCATTTGAAAGCATGGCTAGCCCAATTTGTATGTTATGTGCGATGATATATATATATATATATATATATATATATATATATATATATATATATATATATATATATGTTGTGAGATAATTTATGAATATTTTGTGCGATGATAAATGTTCATGTTAGCAACAATTATATTTATCACATATAATACTCATATACCATCACACTGAATAAATATATATTATCGTACAAAATACACATATGTCATCACATAAAAAACTAGGTCTTAACTAATTGATGGCTAACTAATAATTAACTAAGATTAATTAACCGGAACCGGATAGCTACTATATTAACCCTTCCCTCGTTATTTGGGAAGATTAAAAATATTATGTGTTTTTTTATAATTTAATAAAAAAAAATAGAAAAAAAGGGGCAGTGATGTTTTTCTTTATTAAATGGACCTATTTCCAATTGGAGGGCAGGTTTATAATAGAAAATTGCATTCGTCGTTTCGGCTAGAGCTAAAATTCGGGCCTGTTTGGGCTAGGAGTTCGAATCCTGGATTTGGGATTCGAAATACCGAATACTCGTTTGTTCTAAAACTCAAAAATCAAATACTCAAACAACAATATTTTACAATTAAATAATTAAATATTAGTAAATACAATATTATAATACTATATCATTCACTTTTCAGACATGATTTGACATCAAATACAATATAATAATACATTATCACCCATTTTTCGGACATAATTTGACATCTGGAGTAAAAAATAAAGGATTTCGAATCATATAACAAACATAAATTCTTACTATTCACAAAGTTCTGAATACCACAAAATTCTAAATACCAGAATCCAGGATCTTAATGAATGCTAGTCCAAGCAAGTACGTCCTTTCTCTTCGCCATTCTCTCTACAACGAAAGCATAGCATATGGTTCGCATAATTGCAGTCATTGTTTCAATGGGTTAAAATAGGATATACATATACAAATGGTAGGAGGTAATCGCTAGCTAGTAGAACGTGAAGGGCAAAAAGCTAAAATGGTGTCCGAGTAAAATAGGAGCTTGGATGCACAAAGGTGGAGTATTTTTAGCTGGTGTCCGACTAAAACAGGAGATTCGATAAAGGTACAAACTTTTTAGCACCACATTTGTGTTTTTCTCTCGTTTTTAAAAAGAACTAGTATTACACCCGTGCGATACACGGGGGAATAATTTAAAGGTTTAATTTATCAAGTATTTAATATTATTCTTATATTGATAATATAATAAGTAAGTGGTTATAATAATTTAGACAAAAGTATAATAAGATAAAGATTAAAAAATAAATTAATGAAATTGAAGAATTAAACATTATATAGAATATGGTTAGCATAACTATTATTAATCAGAAATTTATAATTTACAAATTATGAAATACTTTCTTGTACACAACATTCGTAGTTTTTTTTTCTACGTTTATTTTCATCATCGCAAATCAAGATATTTAGACCTTTTCGGTTGGTCACCCTATATTGCAACATACAATTGACCATGACTGAAAACAGATTTTTTAAAGAAAAGTTCAACGTGGGATAGAGATTGGCCTTGACTTTTATTAATTGTCATTGCATATGACAGAATAATCAAAAATTGCCTTCGTTGGAACTTAAACGGCAACTTAGGATTAGGATCTGATGGTGTTACAGTCATTCGTGGGATGAGTACTAATTTACCTGCATTACTTCCTTGGAGAATTGTTGCCTCCAAACATGATCACTCAATTTCGTAACTACCAATCTAGTTCCAGCACAAACCAAGTTAATGATCAATATTTCTCAACAACATGATTTGAGTACCAACTTTCAATCGTAGCTCATGATTCGACAACCCAGAACACTTGATTGTATTTAAAAACTCGGGTGAGTGGACATCTTGCAAAATGTCAATATTTGCATCATATTTGCACGCACTATCTGAGCTCAAATATATCTTACATTCTCCTTCATCCAATGAAATCATATACTCATTGATTAAACTGACTACATCAAGTGTTGGTGCAAGAATAGCTCGACCCTTCAAATAAATAGAACAATCAACATTCGTTCCAAATTGTGGATAAGTGCTGGCCATAATTGATGCAATAGGGTCACCATCACCTAAAAATAATAAATTCTATGGGGTGTCGATTTCAACGATGTCATCATTTGATCCTCCAACCGTCCCATCTCCAATGCTATTTATCCATTGAGAAAATTATTTCAATTCAATCGAATCGGGCTCTGAGCTGAGATTTTAAAGCCTCATATTCTTTGTCAATCTCATAACCTTATAATGTCTCCATAAGTGGGAAGAATTGATGGTTGCATGTCCTATGTCCGGCATAGTACTTTTAGGAATCACCAGAAGAATTTGGCTAAAATCTCCACCAAGTACAATAGTTTTACCTACGAATGGAGTATCTCTAGCATTTGGGTTTTTGAATACCATAATATCTTTCAATGTTTTGTCTAATGCGTCAAAACAATGTTTGTGCATCATCGAAACTTCATCCCAAATTATCAGTTGTGCACGCACCATTAATTCCGCAAGGGGGGATTCTTGGAAAATCCCACACGATGATTCTCCATGGAAATTGAATGGGATTTTAAACCTAGAATGACCGATTCTTCCCTTTGGAAGAAGAAGAGAAGGTATGCCGCTAGATGCCACATTTAATACAATCCCACCATTAGATTTTACTGCTGCAGAAAGAGTCCTCCAAAAAAAAAAAAAAATCCAGTTCCTCCAATAAGCGTGTATTCTCCCGCATTATTACTCCAAATATTATAAATAACATTAATTTATAAATGGGTTTTGATAGAA
>BMAC01000039.1:1022077-1053432 GCA_014905375.1 Phtheirospermum japonicum
CGGATTTTCAGAGCAACTTCAGCACCTTTAGCTACTTAATAAGTTCTCTAAACTTTAGTTAATTCTTAGTTTAATTCTTAGTTTAGTTTTAATTGTTTTCGTTTGAGTTCTTGAACCGTTTAGTTATTTCGATTGATTTGAACGTTGAATCGCTGAAGTTTGGACCTGAGATTTTAGTTTTTAATATTAATTAGTCGCTGCGTTTATTCTCTTGTTCATGCTTGGTGATGATTTGTTCATGATTAATTTAATTATTGCTTTAGTTTTGATAATTAGTTGATAATTGGTTATTGCTATGTTATTGCTTGAGAATTTTGAGATTGATCTTGTTCTTGAGAATTCATATGTTAAATTTAGTTCATAGTAGTTTGATGCATGCTAGTTAATTAATTTAGAATTTATTTGCTTTAAAATCCTAGATTAATAATTCTTAGATAATTTAGTTTGAAGCTTTAGTTAATTAATTAGAATAATTAGATAACATAATTAGTTGATGCTTTTAAATTTATTAGTAGTTTATAATTTTCAAAAACCAAATTTATACAAGTTCTCGTGTTAAACATTGTGATTAAACAAACATTAAAAATTCCGAACGTCAGTCCTTGAGAGACGACTCGAGTTAAGCTTGCCAAACCTACACGCGATCCCGTTATTTTGCGGGCGAGCTATTAAATTTCTGACAATTATTTATAAAGTAGGCACACACAAAAGCTCGAATCAAAAATTGGCGCCGTTGCCGGGGACTGAAATAGGTTTTGATAATGTTTGTTCGTGTTATTTGCTTTTCTGTCTATTTGTATAAAGGTTCTTTGTTTTCCACTCGATGCGTTGATGTTGTTTGCGGTTGATGCTAGGATGTCGAGAAGTCGAGGATTTCAATTCGACAGCCGAACAATGGTATGAAAATCCATTCGATTTTCCTGTTCCTAGACCGGCCATTCCAATAAATCCTTCGATGAAAGAGTATGAAATAGATGATTGGTACTACGCACAACTGCCGGAATTCCATGGGCATGAGAGCGAGGATCCGGTGGAGTTCATTCGAAAATACGAAGCAGTCACCCCAGACTTTTCCTCGTCTTCAACCTTATAAGAGAGGCATGTATGATTTGAGTGTATACACGTCCTATGCAGCAATGCTTGAGTGCTTTTGAGTGAACACCCCTTATTTATTACCCTTTTGAGAGGATGCATGATTTTGTTTTTGGAGCGACAATGTAATAAGTATGGAGTGTTTGACGTTGCGTTACTTGTATCTATATTTTCAAAATTATGTACGTAGCATAGCACGACTCATTGCTTGAGCTGATTTTCTTTCTTGTTATACTTTGAATCTATCGTTTGTTCGAGGACGAACAAACAAATAAAGTGTGGGGTAGTTGATTAACGTGTATTTGTCTTGATTTAAGTTAGTATTTTATTTAGTTTTTATTATTGTTTTAGGTATAAGTTGGATTAAATGAGTTTATTTTCGTATTTTCTTATCTCCAACTTATTTTATTATATTTATTTAATTTTATGTTTAATTTAAGTATTTTGAGGTATTTAGGTGTGGACGTAGTCAAGGTTGGGCCAACGATTGGAGTCTCGGCGAAAACGGGGCACGATTTGAAGAATTTAGAATTGTCAGACTTTCTATAACGTATTTTTATCTGTAACCGTTCTAGAAAGGCCTGGCCGACCACAACTCTCTGTAGCGTCGACCCAAGGTGCGTCGACCGACGCACGCCTGCCGAGCCCTGCCGAGCGCTGCGCACACTATCGACTTCGCGTCGGTCGACGCCAGAACTGATGTTGATCGACGTAGCTGCCACGGTGTCTGTAGCGTCGACTTCGTGTCGGTCGACGCGAGAACTGATGTTGATCGACGCAGCTGCCACGGTGTCTGTAGCGTCGACTTCGCGTCGGTCGACGCGAGAACTGATGTTGATCGACGCACCTGCCACGGTCTCTGTAGCGTCGACCAGGTTGACGCGAGAACTGACGTCGATCGATGCGCCTGCCACAGTCTCTGTAGCGTCGATCGACGCGCCTGCCACGACCTCTGTAGCGTCGACCAGTTTCGCGTCAGTCGACGCCAGAACCGACGTCGATCGACGCGACGGCCCAAAACGTGAATTTTAGGGTTTTTTGTGCGCCAAGTCATGAAATAACTATATAAACCCTTCATATTTCAGTTTAAACATACACCCACGACCCAAAACACCTACCTAGGGTTGAGAAACCTATTTTCAACACCCTGTAATATATTTTAAAGATCTAAGTCGAAGATTCAAGGCCCGAAGCACCAAGACGAAGACGTTCGTTCAAGCTCCGATTTCTCGACCAAGATCAACCATCTATAACCCGGATTTTCAGAGCAACTTCAGCACCTTTAGCTACTTAATAAGTTCTCTAAACTTTAGTTAGTTCTTAGTTTAATTCTTAGTTTTTAGATTTTAATTGTTTTCGTTTGAGTTCTTGAACCGTTTAGTTATTTCGATTGATTTGAACGTTGAATCGCTGAAGTTTGGACCTGAGATTTTAGTTTTTAATATTAATTAGTCTCTGCGTTTATTCTCTTGTTCATGCTTGGTGATGATTTGTTCATGATTAATTTAATTATTGCTTTAGTTTTGATAATTAGTTGATAATTGGTTATTGCTATGTTATTGCTTGAGAATTTTGAGATTGATCTTGTTCTTGAGAATTCATATGTTAAATTTAGTTCATAATAGTTTGATGCATGCTAGTTAATTAATTTAGAATTTATTGCTTTAAAAATCCTAGATTAATAATTCTTAGATAATTTAGTTTGAAGCTTTAGTTAATTAATTAGAATAAATTAGTTAGTTTAAAATAATTAGTTGATGCTTTTAAATTTATTAGTAGTTGATAATTTTCAAAAACCAAATTTATACAAGTTCTCGTGTTAAACATTGTGATTAAATAAACATTAAAAATTCCGAACGTCAGTCCTTGAGAGACGACTCGAGTTAAGCTTGTCAAACCTACACGCGATCCCGTTATTTTGCGGGCGAGCTATTAGATTTCTGACAATTATTTATAAAGTAGGCACACACAAAAGCTCGAATCAAAAAGATGGGTCACGTCAATTACAAGATGATGGGCAAACTTGTTAAGTCAGAAGCAGTAAGAGGAGTTCCCAAGTTGATCATTAACAATCCATCCGTGTGTGGGGACTGTCTAAAAGGGAAACAAACCAGGGTGTCTCATCCAGCAACTCAACACTTCAACACCACTCGATGCCTGGAATTGCTTCACATGGATCTTATGGGTCCTATCGAGGTAGAAGGTATGGGAGGTAAGAAATACTCATTTGTTATTGTTGATGACTTCTCTCGGTTCACTTGGATTGAGTTTCTTCGAGAAAAACCTGAAACCTTTGAAAGTTTTCGAAAATCTTCCAAACGTGTCAGTAACAAACTTTCTTTGCAAATTGGCCGAATTAGGACCGATCATGGTAAAGAGTTTGAGAACTCATCCTTTCAAATTTTTTGTGATAAGTATGGAATTTCTCACGAGTTCTCCTCACCTATTACGCCTCAACAAAATGGAATTGCTGAGCGTAAAAATCGGTCCTTACAAGAAATGGCCCGAACCATGTTAATTTCAAAAAATCTGGCAAAAAGGTTTTGGGCATAAGCTCTTAACACAGCGTGTCATATTTCTAATCAAGTCTATTTTAGTACAGGGACGTGTAAGACACCCTACGAGCTTCTGGTTGGAAATAAACCTAACCTGAACTACCTTCATGTTTTAGGTTGCGTTTGCTATGTATTGAATGATAGATCCCACTTAAAAAAATCTGATTCTAAAAGCGACAAGTG
This sequence comes from Phtheirospermum japonicum, assembly GCA_014905375.1. Classification (NCBI taxonomy): domain Eukaryota; kingdom Viridiplantae; phylum Streptophyta; class Magnoliopsida; order Lamiales; family Orobanchaceae; genus Phtheirospermum; species Phtheirospermum japonicum. The sequence continues at coordinate 1,025,908 of BMAC01000039.1, forward strand.
TGTATTTTTGGGATATTCAGTAAATAGCCACGCTTATAGGTGTTTAATCTAAGAACTCGTACTATGCTTGAGTCTGTGAATGTTAGGTTCGATGAACTTACTGCCATCTCGGGAAATTCTGCTGAGGATGATGTGGGTGATCCGATTCAAGGTCCACAAGTGTCTCCCTTACTGAATCCAAGGGAGATATCTGAAACTGCACCTGATGTTACTGAAAGTGCTGCAACACTTGAACCAACATCACAGGTGCAGGCAGACACCAATGGTCAAACCTCTGATTCTGATGAACACCAATCTGCTGAGATAATCTCTGCATCTCTAGACAGAGATATATCCTCCAGGATACAGAAGAATCATCCCACGTCTCAAGTCATTGGATCTTTGAATGAAAGAAGCACACGAAAGAAACAAATCAATTTCAAGGAAATGGTAAAACTGGTATGTATGGCTTCATTCTGTCCTCTAACCAATTAATCTTGTTTTGTGTCCACCATAGAGCCCAGGAAGGTGGAGGAATCCCTTAACAATGAATACTGGATAAATGCCATGCAAGAAGAATTGGATAAGTTTGCCAAAAATGACGTATGGGACTTGGTACCACGGCCATATGGTGGAAACGTCATTGGAACAAAGTGAATCTTCAGAAACAAGACTGATGAATTGGGAAATATAGTAAGAAACAAAGCCAGACTCGTGACTCAAGGTTATACTCAGGTAGAAGGTATAGACTTTGATGAAACATTTGCTCCCGTAGCTAGAATTGAGTAAATTAGATTACTACTTGCAATTGCTTGTCACTGGAACATTACTCTTCACCAAATGGATATCAAAAGTGCCTTCTCAAATGGTGTTTTAAATGAGGAAGCTTATGTTGAGAAACCCAAGGGTTTTGAGGATCCTCACAGACCGCACTATGTTTTCAAACTAAAAAAGGCCCTCTATGGACTAAAACAAGCACCTAGGGCTTGGTACGAGAGGCTCACTCAACATCTTCTTCAAATGAATTTCAAACGCGGTGAAGTTGATAAAACTCTGTTRATTTTGAAAAACAATCGCAAGATACTAATTGCTRAAWTCTATGRTGATGARATTGTGTTTGGTTCTAACTGTGATGAACTGCTCAACGACTTCGTGACAAGCATGTCTACCACCTTCGAGATGAGTATGGAAGGTGAGTTATCGTTCTTTTTAGGATTACAAATTAAACAGTTTAAAAATGGAATCTTCTTGTCTCAGGCGAAGTATGCAAAAGATCTGGTGAAGCGCTTTGGTCTCGACAATGCCAAACACATGAAAACCCTCAGAGGATCGAGCCAAAAATTGTCGATGGACGATGCCAGAGAAAGTGTTGATCACACTGTATACAGGAGCATGATTGGCAGCCTTTTGTACTTAACTGTGAGTCGACCTGACATCATGTATAGCATCTGTTTGTGCGCTCGTTATCAATCTGGTCCAAAAGAGACTCACCTAAAAGCACTTAAACGCATAATTAGATACATAGCTGGAACTTGCAATCTAGGAATCTGGTATACAAATGACACTAACTCTAATCTTGTTGGATATACTGATTCTGATTGGGCAGGTGACGCTGATGATAGGAAGAGTACAACAGGTGGGTGTTTCTTTTTAGGCAACAATCTGGTATCTTGGTAAAGCAAGAAGCAAAATTGTGTGTCATTATCAACTGCCGAGGCTGAGTATGTGGCTACAGGTAGTGCATGTACCCAACTGCTCTGGATGAAACAGATGATAGAGGAGTATGGGTTACAAAGTGGTGTTCTTACTGTTTTGGTGATAACTCAAGTGCAATTGATATCTCAAGGAATCTTGTACAACACTCTCGAACAAAACACATTGACTCAAACTTTTGTGCACCCCGTTTTTAATAAATTAATTTAAAAGCACGTTAGTTTTCTCACAAGAGTACGAGGTAACTGTAGGGTGATAAGTTTGACTCAAGTCGTATCTCTCGAGGAAACAACTGTTCGGTCTTTCGGATGTTTTTCTCAATTTACAAACTAAAGTAAAATACATGTACAATTGGGGGTTTGAAAGATATTGAGTTTATCATTATAAACTAAAGCAATAATTAAACTAAGGATAATTAAACTAGTTACTTAAACTAAATTATCAACTACGAGCAATAATTTAAACTATCAATAATAAGCAACCATAGATTAAAACTAATTAACGAATCTAAAAGCATGAACATAAGAAATTATCACTACGCAATGAATCATAAGAATCTAAAATTAACGAATAACTAAACATAAATCAACTCGCATAAATAAACTAAAGTAATCCAATATCCAATACTCAAGCATGAAACGATTAAACTAATTATTAAAACTAGAATTAACTAAGAAATTAACTAAGCAATTAACTATGAAATTAACTAAGAGTTTAGAGTACTTATTGGAACTAAGAAAAGCAGTAAAAAGCTCCAGCTATTCCGGAGTTGCACGTCGATCTTGGGCGAAGATTGAATCCCGAATGCGAATTCGATATTTTTGGACGCATTGTTCTTCGATCCTTGATCTCCGTCTTCAAATCTCGTTATGAGATGTGAAATTATTGTTATTGTAAGCTAAGAAACCCTAGGAGGTCGTGTGTTAAGTGTCTCTGGTGTCCCCCTCTCAAAAATCTAAAATATAGAGGGTTTTTATAGATATTGCAAGTCTTGGCGCACAAGAAACCCTAAAATCCGAATTCTGGGCCGTCGCGTCGACGGTGCGTCGATTGACGCGCGCTGGTACTCGGCGTCGGTGCTTCCTGGGCGTGCGCGTCGGCTGGGCGGGTGCGTCGACTGACGCGGGCTTGCATCGATGCTTCAGCAAGTTGCGTCGATGGTGCGTCGACTGACGCTCCTTCAGTCAACGCTTCAGCAAGTTGCGTCGATGGTGCGTCGGCCATGCGTCGACTGACGCGGATCATGGCTCGCGTCGACGGAGTGTCGACGGTCGCGTCAGTCGACGCGACTGAGCGTCTGCCTCTGTCTCTCGATCTTTTGCTACTCGTTTCGTCGGAAAGCTCGTTCTCCTATTCTTGAACATTGAACTTTGTCTATTACGCGCTGAACTCTTCCGGTTACTTAGCTGTAAGGTGAAAACAACGAAATATCACCTATTTGCATCAATTACAAATAAAATATGGTAAAATAAGTCAGAACTATAAAAATACGGAATTATGCTTAAATCGTCCAACTTATACCAAAAATAAATAGAAAAACGTACTAAAATACTAATAAAAACAAGGACAAATCTACTCTAATCACACATAGATACCAGGCATCATTTCATTCGAGATTTGGTTGAGAGAAATGTTGTGAGTATTGAGCATATTGGAACTAAACATCAACTGGCTGACATTTTCACCAAAGCATTAGACTACGAGGGATTTTCCAGATTAAGGAACTCTCTCGGCTTATGTGCTTTTTGATTTTTGTTACTGGAAATACTGCAGCACCTCTAGCAACATCAGCTGCAGCATACTATTTTCAACATGCATTTTTTTATTTCTTTTCATAACACATAAATAGTCCTTGAACAAACTCACAAATTGCAGGAACAGTGATGGTTTGAATGTGATGGAAAAAGGGGCTGAAAGTTTCGAAATAAATAATTGTGGGCTGACTTTTGCAGAAACAAGCTTTCTCTCAGTGTGCATAAGAGTTTTGATTAAAAAGTTTGAAGGATGTCCCAACTAGTCGTTCTTAAATGACTATTCTTTTCTTGTCATTGTGCTGAAATAAAAAATTCTAAGATTTCTTGATGGACTGTTAATATGTTGATTAAGTGGAGATCCTCTATACTCCCGGACACAAATATACTCAAACACAAATGACGCTGTCATTCACCGAGTTAAGAATTGTCGGCTCATTGACTTTGTTGATCGAATGTTAGTGCCAATGCCATCACACAAAGAACCAACACTTCACTGCTATTGTGAATCTTATGTGATTTTTTTAGGTCATTCCTTTTAGGCATACATTTAAGATATGCATGTTTGGTGACTTTTGCTCTTAAAGTTTTTGTTTAGAAAAGATATGCTCATAACAAAAAATCTGTTTTTCTTACTCAAATTTTATTATATTTTTGATGCCTTATTATCAAGTGGGTTATAATCAGAGGATTGTGGACCTGAGTCACTGTTGCACTTATCCTGATTTTGGGTATTTATGTGTTGGGCTTGGAGAATGGGCTTGTCACTTCAAAGCTTTCTAGGCTTGATGATAAATATGTCTTTTCGCCTACTCACGGTTTGTTTAATGTTTTGTTTGTGTGTCAGATTCAGTTCTCGAACCTGTCAAAGGCATTCTCAACACGAAACCCCTTTGCATTCAACTTCCCCAACCAACGCAAACCCTAATTTCTGATCAGTGATGAGTCCACAAAATCCAAGGTGTCAAGAAAATCCGTTCGCTCTCAGACGGAGAAGGTAACAGAGGATAGTGCTACCTCCGGCACTCTGCCGAGATATGTTCCCCTCGATATTTGAGGGGAGCACGGAGATTCCTCCACTGCGGATGTGAATGTTGATGGTTCTGCTCCAACACAAGGACCTGACACCGGGGTCGCTTCTGCAATGCTTTCTCAACCAAGTCTGTCGTCTGTCCTAGTTCCGATGCCCGCCGGTGACACCATCGAACCCTGTGCTGTGATTCTCCCAGGTAACCCCGGGAATGAAATTGATGTAAATAATCTGCCAAATTTAAAACTGATTGCAAAGATGTGTGGGCGAGTTGGAAATCCACTGCTTAAGCGCTCTCGAAGGTTGAGAGTAATTAACCCAGATCACTTGCCTGAGGCAGTTCCCAAAAGCCAGTCCAGCGGACCCAGAAATATTCCGCTGGAAAGGATGTCGTTTGTGGAGGACATTGACTACATGACTGACATTGATGATGAAGACTATGTGTCACGCCCCATTTTCGAAAAGTGTAAATTTTGATTCTTTATAAATAAAACTTCCAAAATCAAGGGCGTGAGTTTTCAATAAATCACAATCACAATAAATTTGAGCGGAAGCGTGAATAAAACTTAACATTCATTTAAAAATAGGAGATTCACTTAATGAATCAAAATAGTAGTACTCGACTATTCAAGCGTTTTAAATAGAAACACAAGTCTCAAACTTTATTTTGAATTTGACATAAAATTAAAGATACCAATTCATAGAAATGAAAATAAAATAGCATTGAAAATAACATCTTCGCATCCACCGRCTCGTACCACATCCAACTCCTCAACCGAAAAGTTTGATAAAGATGGGTGTGAGCTTTCAACTCGCTCAGTGGGGGTTTGTTTGTCGATATTAAACACAAATCATACAAACCATAAATGAATAGCTACAACACACTGTCAGTCGTTCATAGATGTTGGCCAACCATAAATTTAGCTCGAAAGCTACTGTTGTTTTAGCCCGAAAGCTACTTTTTTTAGCCCGAAAGTTACTATGGAATGTTGCATTGAGACATAGATAATTCATACAATCTCATTTAACATAGACAAACATAGAACACATTCAGCAATGTTAAGAAGAAATCGTATAAATCATAAATGAATGGCTACAACACACTGTCATTGTTTTAGCTCGAAAGCTACTATGGAATGTTGCATTGAGACATAGATAATTCATATAATTGCATTTAACATAGACAAACATAGTTTTGAAAAGAGTTTAGAATCACCCACCTTTGAATGTAGTTTCGTAAAGATGCGAATGTAGATGCTCGTGCTTGAAAATCCTAGGTTTGAGGACCCTCGTTTCCTACATTGAAAATGGTAATTTAACTTAGTACTTGGGTTTAACAAAATAACATATATATTTTTGAATAATTTAAAAGGTAATAAAACCATAGCCATGAATCGAATGTCCGGTTAGGGAAAACAAAGCCAATAGGGTTGTTTTAGTCGGGTTCTTGGAATTGGAGGGATAAAATTGAAGTTTTGGGTAAATTGGAGGCTCAATTGAATAAAGGGTAAGAGTCTTTGGGATCAATTGGTTAAAAATTGAAATCTTTGGGGTCCAATTGATAAAGGGCGAAAGTCTGGGGTTGAATTGTAATTCTGGAAAAGTTGGATTAAAAGGGTGGTCAGCCCTAATCCTTCATCTCAAAACCCGTCTGCCTCTCTTTTCTTTTCTCCTCTCTTTTCCAATTCACAAAACGGACCGCAGTCGGCCAACGACGAATGGCGCAGCTCCGGCGTTTGGGCGTCGGTGTCAGAAATTGGACGGCGGCGGGGCGTCGGAGTCGAATCTCTCGAGGAAGGCTAAGAGTTAGTTTTTATGTTTATTTTTACGAACAAGAAACGAGGAAAAAGGCTAATCTAAACACATGAACAAAAGGGTTTTTTGTTTGATCATTTGTAATAACTAAGATGTACCATTTAAACTACGAGCAATGAAATCAACTACTTTTAAAAGATTAATAAAATGTAAAATGGGGGTCCAAGGCCTTAAAAGTGTCTCCACGATCAATTGGCATTTCATCGAACACTTAGTCTACGAGTTGGGATTGTCAATCCCAACGTATAGATTAAACACCCGACAATCCCAATCGATGGTTTTAAACGATTCTAGACACTAGACCCTTAAATATAACTAACTGTCACCAATAAGTGCAATAATTCATCATAAAACTTAACTGCAAAGGCAAGAGCATCATAATTCAACAAGAAACAAATAATCGAATGAAACATAAATTGGAATAATCAAAGGAAAGAAACAGAAAGCTTACTTGAAATTACTGTAAGGTAACAACGCTCAAACTATGGATTGCACGAATCATAACTAGTCTACGCCCGACGTACGAGCAATGATTGGCAATCTGATATCTATCTACTACTGAAATACTAAAGTTTTAGATCTAGAAAGCGAAAAGATACAATGAAGAAAGATTCAAGAACACTCTTGGGTTGTCATCCCCAAGAGGTTCGAAAATCGTGTTCTCGACCATTATGTCACGAACTGGACGATAGATGGCGGATCCCTTCTCAACCTCTCTTTCTGGTCTTCTGTAGCCTTCAAAACATCATTTCGTAACTGAAAGATCTTTTCAAAAACGATCTTGTAACGCTTGCATCCGGCTGGATGTTCTGAAGAATCTGACCGGATGGAGTCTTCTGTGAGGCAATCCGACCGAATGTCAGGTCCATCCGACTGGATGAGAGTCCAGTAGGCTGATCCGGTCGGGACATCCGACCGGTGTGAATTTGAAGATCAATCCGGTCGGATGTCAGGTCCATCCGACAGGATATGTGTCCTTGTGGCTACTTCTTGGCACTGAATTTCTCGTCCTTGTCTCTCAATTCTCGTAACAGTTTACGAGTTTTATCCACTTGAAATACGAGGCTTGTCAAGCGCTCTAGCTGCATGAAAAAAACAAAGAAGTCATCTCAAAAGGACCAATAAACGATCGTAAAATTGGAAAGTTAAGTAAAAAGTTGTAAAATGCAAAATTATGCAAAATAGCCTAATCTCAGCCCGAAAAAGATTAAGAAACGACTCAAACATGAATCAAAACATATACAAAATCATGACAAATACGTACGAATTAGTCAGCTAAAGAGGTGGCCACTTGTCAGTTAAGGAATGGCATAAGAGTGTTACAGTAATAACTCATGTTTTCTTATCTTTTTATTGTATAGATTTATGTGACTATACTACATAAATGTAATACTATATTTATGTAGTACTATACGTTCTAAGTATCCAACTGTACAAGTTTTTTATTTTCCCCCACAAATCATCAAAATGATCATTTAGGAACTGTTTGGTCTAACACTCTCAAACCTCGATTGGAATTCCGAATTCTAATTATCGTTTGTTTTACGATTCAAATCTTCAATCCACAACCAACAATTTTTTACAGCTAACCCCATATTTACCTCTTTTATTACATTATCATTATATTTAAATAATTAAATATTACTAAATACAGTATAATAATACATTATCATCATATTTTAACATCAAATACAATATAAAAATATATTACCATCCACTTTCTAGGCATAATTTGAGATCTACAATAAAAAGTAAAGGGTTTTGAATAATATAACAAATAAGGATTCTTACTATTCACAGAATTCCGAATACTCAAGATTCTGAACACAATGATTCAGAATTCCAACGAAACCTAATCTAAATAGCCCCTCAGTGTTTCCTTAACTTTTCCATTTTGAAGTCAAAATTGAGTAACAAAAAGTAAAATTAAGAACGGTACTTTTATAAAATAGCCCAAATGGAGATCATTAACACCCCACAGTAGAATCATAGGTTAAAATCACTACCCACGTGTGATAGGATGGTAATATGTGATACGGTACGATTTACCGACACAAACACAAAGCAAAACTATACGGCTTAGGATGAAATTTATCGGGTTCGGGCCTTATAAACCCGGCATGATAAGACACGTTCAAGAACGTGCTGATATTGAGCTAGCCGGTCCCAATAAACACGACAAGACCCGATAATATTTTTAATTTTCCCTTCTTTAACTCATTTATTCATTATAGTAATTGTGATTCTTAACTTATCATTAGCATATTTTCATGTCATGATTTTTAAATGTAATTGACTATTTGTATTTGTAATTTATGAATATGCATTAAATTTAATATTTAAAAAAAAATCATATTTATTAATTAACGGGTGAAATCAAATAAATTTAACATTTTTACGTATCATGCCTATCGTATCTCCGTGCTTTTCGTGTTGTGCCAACATTTAAATTTTAGACCCGATAAATTTGTTGTGTTGTATTTATGCCTATGTGTCGGGTCTTATCATGCTGGCTCGATAACAACCGTCATGTCCAAATTGCCAACCCTATCCCCACCCACATGTGTGTGTGTGTAGTTTAATACCTGTGTATTACATAGTGTTTTCAAAAGATGAATATTTTTGATAATTACACACACACACACACACACACACACACACACACACACACACACACATATATATATATATATATATATATATATATATATATATATATATATATATATATATATATATATATATTGTAAAGAGTTGTTGTTGGACTCATGGATGATTTTGCGATACCTTTTAGATGAGAAGACATGGTTGAGGGTTATGAATTATTTTATTTCCATATTGAGAGTTATATAGTATATGTTTCATTTATCATGCATGAATATATTTAATTGGTTATAATAGTTATTTAAGTGCAACGAATTAATGTAAACATGTATATTTAAGTAATTCCAATGAATTGATACGTGCGTCCATGAATATAATAGTTAATTGTATACAATGAATTGATATTACACATGAATATATTTAATTTGTTACAAAGAATTCGTTGGTGCATGAATATAATTAATGAAACATATATGAATTAATTTATTTTCAATACATATGTACTAAACTTGCTTAATTTAAAAAGTCTCTCTTTTAATTAATAAAATAGTAATTTATCGATATATTAACATCTCTCTAAATCAATAAAATTTCATGGTCCCAAGGTTATTAATTTATAGAGATTTTACTGTACTTAGAAAAATTCAAAACATGTCACATTCTCAACCGTATTTAATCTCTGTTTATTAATTATTATTATAAAATTATTTTATATTTTAATATTTAGATTAAATTCGTTATTAATTATCAGTTACATACTTTGAAGATTTTAAAAGATGTCATACTCTCAACCCGTGACGCATTGTACCGATGTCTAATCAATATTTATTAATTATTAATATATAATTTTATATTCTTATGTTTAGATTGAATTCATTACTAATATTTAGTTACATACTTAAATTATTGCTAATAACTTGTAATTTACCTATATAGAATATTTAAGATTCCAAAAATATATTAGTTTAACTTTTATTATAAATAAAATTTATTTGATTTTTTTTTGTAATTAAATTTATTTCAGATGTAATTTATCTTTTAATTAAAATAACTAATTTAGATTTTTTTTCTACTAATTATATGTAACTAATTTATATTTTTATATCAGTAGAATAAATGAAAAGTATTGAATTAAGTAAATGAATGGATTAGCCAAAATAAAAATATGAAATTAGATAAAATATAATAAAAGGAAAAGATTAAATTATTCCAAATACAATTAAAAAAAATTAAATTAGCTAGATATTAGGCTCGTCTGACACATAAACAACCGATACACCATAATTTTTTTATATGTCTAACAAAGCATGCGAAGGAGATACATATATTATGAGGATTTAGCATTAATATATAGTGGTGGTGATGTAATTTTTTTAATTAAAATAACTAATCTAGATTATTTTTTCTACTAACTATATATGACTTATTTACATTTTTTATACTAAGAGAATAAAAGAAAAATATTGATTTAAATAAAAGGAATACATCTTATTAATTAAGATATAATTAAAAAATATTAAATTAGGAAAGATATAATAATAAAAAAGTAAATTAATCAAGATACAATAAAAAGAACATATCAAATTAGGTAGATATTAGGCTCGAATGACACATACAACCGAAATATCTTTTTTTTTTTTTTTAATTTGTCAGATGGAGTATACGAAGTAGACATATAAATTATGAGATTTTTGCATTAATATATATGTGTGATTAGTAATACGTAATAAAGTTATTGTAATACGTAATAATTTTAAATATAATAATATGTACCAATTATTACATTATAACAAATTTGTTGTTATACTTAATAGTTCCTAAAAATATGGAAGTTCAAATTTATTATAATAAATTTGTAATATAATAATTATTTATAATAATATGTAATTCCTAAAATATAGAACCTCTAATATATTAGAATATTTAGTTTCTACATTAGAATTCCTATAGTCTATAATTATGATTAATTTTGGTAAATCTTCGAACCACCAAAATTTGCAAAGTAATTGTTGAAATCACAAGAAAATTTCACATCATTCCAGAGCTTTCTAAGCATGTACATAAGATATGAATCTTTTTATTTAGTATATATGTGTGTCTATATATATATATATATATATATATATATATATATAAGTAGTCAAAATATATTTAATCATATTTTGAAGAAAGTAATTTCGATCGTTAGTAATTTAGTAAAGTTTGCAGGGTGTTACAAAGTATTAGACGTTAGAGATGCGACAAAATAAGATCTATCATTTAAGTAGAATTTATAGCAAAATTAGCATGGTTAAAATATAATTATACGAAACATAAGTCATAAAGAACCAAATAAATGCCATATATGATATAGTAACGAAAGTGCTCGATGCTCGATTGTGGTTAAGAATCTTGTTTGAACTTGGTTCGTTTCACAATTTTCCTAATAAAATATAAAATTTTGTTTGAGCATGATTCAAAAAATATATAAATAAATAATATCAAGGTCAAGATTGACTAATAAGTTTAAACTAAACACGATTACCAATCAAATTAATTTCAAATATAAATATAAACTAGGTTCAATCACACCAAGTTTGAAGTTTGACAGATGCAAAGCGCAAGTTTTGAATAGCTAATATTGAAAGTGCTTTACTTTGTTCCACATCCCAAACACTTTTATCTTTAATTATGTTAAACTTTTATCTCTAGAAATATACTTGGCCTTATCCATGGGAAATTTTTAATTGGTGGTCCATCCCCTCTATCCTATTGGAGATGTGGGTATTGTAATTCCCTTTTCAATGTTGACGCAGACCCTTGCTGGCACACAATAAGCCACATACTATACATATACAATTGTTCGTATACACTAACACTACTATTAATAAACAACTAGTATTGAATTTCAGAGTGTACGGTATTGCAGTTTATTTAATTAAGATGTGCCCCTGCCTGTACGCATATATAATTTTGTTTAGAAATCAAAGTAATTAGTTTAGCCGTATAAATATTACTACTAATTGATCACTGTTGTTACTATTATTGATTTGTGTATTTATTTTCCAATGCTAGGAGTAGGAGAATGAATAATTAAAGAAAAAAAAAATGTACGAACGTTGCATCATAGACTTGGAATATTATTATTTTGGTTTCAATTAGTCCCATAATTTCACAGGATAAAAGGTTTGGCTTAGACCACGTAAGACAGTGGGAGCGGGCAAGCCAATGACCATAAACTTTAATTTTACTGAATTGAGGCACAGAAACAAACACCATTCACTTTGTCCCTCGTCCACTTATACAAGAATAGAAACTAATACTATCGATCAATTAATACACTTTCAAAGCTTTCACCTGCATTTCCAGCTGCACTATAAAAACCACAATTCCCCCTTTTTTTTTTTTTTTCATTCAAATTAAAAGTTGCGTAAAACCCACTACTTTTTTTGGGTTATTTGATTGAGGGCTTTCTAATTCTATTTGCGGAAATGTAGACATATATCACCTTATTTTATCATATTCATGTGGTCTGTATTTAGTTTCTTTTTAAATTTAGTGTACTACAACTTTTTGCTTCTTAACATGGTAATTCGAAAACTAAGCAAGTCAAGTAAAACAAACACCTTCCTTGAATGAGACAAATTCGACCTAATAAGTGAGAGGTCGATCGACGTTTAAACTTGAGACATTTTACCAAAAATACGAACCTTACAGTAGGCTCTCTTAACAAAAGAAAATTCTTTTGACCAGTTCAATGCAAAATACAATATTTAAAATTAAGTTATATATATATATATATATATATATATATATATATATATATATATATATATATTATAAAAAATATTTGAGTTTCTTTTAATTTAAATAAAAAAGTGTATTAATTTCTACATTAGATAATTTTGTTATTTAAAATTTTAAATCTTAATATTTAATCTTTAGAATAAGTGATGTATAATAATTTTTTTGGTAATATTTCACGTAGATTTGAACTTGATGTTGATGATTCTTATTTATCATCAAATTTTATAAATTTTATATATATTATTTATACCAATTGTTGAGAATGCTTTATTGATTTGAGCATTTGGTCACTTGTAAATTTTTTTTGTTAGACATATTAAGTAAAGAAATAACTATTGCTATTGGAATTTAATTTATTTAAATTATAGTAATTTGGTTTTCGAAATCATAATAGTATTATGATTTGTTTAAATAGTCTTCTTTAATTTGTATAATAGAAGCTAGCATTAAACTTTCCAAAAGTATAATTTCTTTTCAAATTAGTGTTTCTTTTCATGTGATGATGACGAGTGTAAAAAGAATATTTTTCAAAATGACGTATGTAAAACAAAATTGTATAATAGTATATGAGAGATGGAATATTGCATAATTATTCTAGTTACATATCTAGAAAAAGAGTGATTTTTTATTATTAGCATGATGTAATTGTAAGTCGATTCCAAAATATGATAACTCAATGAGAATAATAGTAAAAAAACTTTCTTAAACCCTAGATTTTATACTTGTTATTTAATTTGATAATTTTTTAAATATCAATTTAATAAAAAAAATTATCATGTTGGTGCCCAACCAATAATTCTTTTCTTATTCGCCTCCGTGTGAAACTACTATTGAAATAACTCTATTATATATTCAATGCACAAGAATTTTTTATTAGTTCGGTGATTTTTGAGCAAAAATATGTACTTTTACGAAAAAACTTTTTATTAAAAAAATCAAACTTAACAAAAGTGTGACATTTTACTTTAAAATTGTGCATTTTTGTTTAAGAAATATATGATTACATAACAAAAACTTTCCATTTAGAGTTATTGCCCATTTAGAAAAAAATGCCCAATACTTTCTAAAATTCGGAATATATTCCCTGGCTGAGCCATAAAAGTTAATAGCGATTCAGGATTTAACTCAAAATTGAATGAAAAAATTGTTTTCAAAATTTCAACGTCAAAATCAACTTTTGTACAACCTAGAAATTCTCTTAACTAATTAACCATTACTAACATAATTTATGAGTTTTGAGTTAAAAATAGTTTAAAAACAGATATAAATTAGAATAAATTTAGCATGAGCTAATTTAACTTAACGCGCACTGATTCAATTTAACATTAACAAATTTCTATATTTCATAAAACATAAAACTTAAAAAGAAATTAAAGAAATAATTGAGCATGGGACATAGCCTTTGTGCGGCTCCGCCAACTGCGAATGAATGACAAAACCCAAAGATTTATGACCTTTGGAAAGAGAAAATTAGAGCACATTAAAAAAGCAAGCGACTTAAAATTGTGGATAAAATACCACGTTCATCGAAATCCTCTCATTGGTTGCAAACCCCACAACAAAAAGAAGGCCAAAACCCACACCCTCGCAAAAGCCTGTTCAATTCTCCTCCACCAAACACAAAATCGAGAATCTCAAAAGTGTGCACTAATCTCATCATATGAATGGGAAATGAAAAACTCCTCACCCACGCTTCCAATTCCAGAAAGAGGAGGAGGAGAAGAAGAAAAACAAGAAAGAAGCGGTGACGATGAAGACAAAGCCAGATGCGAGTGGGACTTCAGTCTCTCCGCCGTAATTTCTTCCGCCGCCTCCGCCTCCGACGCCATCGGGGTGGTCGAGTTCGACCCGACCGGCCAATTTCTTGCCTCCGGCGGCATAGCTAGAAAAATTAGAATCTACAGCGCACAAAAATCCCTAAATTCGCGAGACGACGATGGCGAGAGAGGGGTTAATTTCATCGACCATGCAACCGCATGCGAATTCTACATGTGCACTCCGGCCAAGCTCAGCAGCTTAAAATGGAGGCCCGGATCGGGTTCCCGGGTTATCGGATCCGGAGACTACGACGGGGTCGTGATGGAGTACGATCTCGAAAAACGGGTGCCCGTTTTCGAGCGCGACGAGCATGGGGGCAGGCGGGTCTGGAGCATGGACTACTCGCATTGGGACCCGACCCTGGGCGCCTCCGGGTCGGACGATGGCACCATGCAGATGTGGGACCCGCGCTGCGGTGATGGCGGGAAATGTTTGGCTTCGGTCCAGCCAAACCGGGTCGGGCCCAGCCCGGTTTGCTGCGTGGAGTTCAACCCGTTCGGCGGGCCCCTCGTCGCCGTCGGATGCGCCGACAGGAGAATCTACGGCTACGACCTGCGCAGGATGGTCGACCCGGTTTTCGTGCTGGATGGGCACCAAAAGGCCGTGACACATACGAAATTCCTTGATTTCCAAACTTTGATTTCATCTTCCGTCGATGGGTGTTTGATGATGTGGAGCACAGAGGATAAAAGCCCGATTAGAACGTATAAAGGGCACGTGAATAGTAGAAGATTCGTGGGGCTGTCGGTTTGGGGAAATGGAGGATTGTTAAGCTGTGGCTCGGAGAATAATCAGCTTTTTGTTTATGATAAGAGGTGGGGCCAGCCCATTTGGGTCCGAGCGTTTGAACCGGTGGCTCAGGTGCCGCGGTGCGAACCGGGTTTCATTAGTGGCGTGTGCTGGCGGCAGACTGGAGGCGAGCGGTGCATGCTGGTGGCGGGTGGTTCGGATGGGGTGCTGCAAGCGTTTGAGGGTGGAAGAAAGTAATGTTGCAGGTTAACATTTCATTTATTGGCTGAAATTTTTGAATACCATTAATTTTTTCTTCATACAAGCTGTTTTGTTCATGTTTTTCACCCAATTTTAATTTATACTTAATAAAGCGAAAATCCAATGGGTATAATCCTGACAAAATCAAGTATATTGAAAATCCAATATTTGTCTTGAGTTTTGTATCTCTTTGTTTTTTATGATTTTTTTTTTTAAACTTCTTCTTATGCATTTTATTTTTTCTGTTTCTCAGCCTATTGTTCTTTTTAATTATACAAATACCGCAGAGGTCTCACTCTCTATATTAATATTAAGTCATTCTCATCTATTTTCTATATTCTTCTGATTAATTTAGAGTAGATTTTGGTTCGTGGACTATTGTACTGGTAATGTTTTCCGCATTGGCTGAAAATTCTGTTGCCCAAAAAGAATTAAAGTTTATATATGGGTTTAATTTTATTAGTTTATCCCAATAAAAATTAAAAATTATAAAAGATTCAAAATTATTCGTTAAAACTTATACAAATTTCATCTTCTTCATAATCGCCACCGCCACTGCCACTGCCGTCATTGGCCATTCGATAAAAAAAACCACGGAGGTGGAGACGGCAGGTTGTAGTGGTGTAGGGTTGAAA
This sequence comes from Phtheirospermum japonicum, assembly GCA_014905375.1. Taxonomy (NCBI): domain Eukaryota; kingdom Viridiplantae; phylum Streptophyta; class Magnoliopsida; order Lamiales; family Orobanchaceae; genus Phtheirospermum; species Phtheirospermum japonicum. The sequence continues at coordinate 1,042,029 of BMAC01000039.1, forward strand.
AAAATGAAGCGTATTTTGGAGTATTTAGGATTTGAGGAGTAGTTTTTGTATTTTGGTGGAATTTTTTTAATGAGGTAAACTAATAAAAAAATGGAGCGTGTATATTCGCTCCCATGTATAAAATAGTTGTTAGTTACACTATAAAGAAAAGGTAAAATAACGAGGGCATTACCTAGGGAAAAATTGTTCTCGGTAATACCTTGGGCATTACCGATAGCGTAATTTACACAGGAGAAATACATTAGGCAAAGACACCTTCGAAAATTCGACGCCTACGTTTACTGCCATTATTATAGAAGGCAATATCGAAGGATTTCTGAGGGCACATATACTAAGTGCAAAATCCACTCAAAAAAAAAAAAAAAACCTGAGGGCACTATATTCCCCTAGTAAAAAATCGAGGGTCACACCTCGTAAGCATGGTTCTCCAAGGAAAATCTCGATGGCATTTTGTGCACTCATTTTTTTTAATTAAAAAAAAAGAAAAAAAATTAAAAAAATATAATTGCATGTAAATAAATCAGATAATGTCATTTTACACATTTAAAATGTATTTAATCTGGTTTTACTACATAATTATTATTGAACATGTATTTATTGACACGTGTCGTCTAATTTGTTCAATAGTATTCATGATACGAGCAATTGACTTATTCAATTGCAAATGTAAATAATGGAGTATCGTTATTTTTGTGAAAACTAGTATTGTACCCGTGCGTTGCACGGAATTTTTTTATATTATTCATATATGAGAAAAAGATAATTGAGTTTAAACTAATTAAATATTTAAATAAGTTATTGTGCTTATGTATAGTTATATTTTACACACACACATATATGTATTTTTGGATAATATTTAAAGATTGAATAGTATTGGAAATGGTATTACTTGGTTCATAAAAAGATTTTTTATTGGACGTAATATACATTACAAATTATGAAAAACTTCTTTATTCACAACATTCGTGGTCTTGTTGCTACGTTTATTCTCATCGTCGACTATAATCTTTAAACCATTACAATTGGTGACTCTTGATATAGCAACGTACAATTGGCCATGACTGAACACTGGCTTCTTCAGAAAAAGTCCAACGTGGGAGAGAGACTGTCCTTGAATTTTATTGATCGTCATGGCGTATGACACGATCATAGGAAATTGTCGTCGTTGGAACTTGAAAGACAACCTCGGATCAGATGGTGTGACAGTCATTCTAGGGATCAAAACTAACTCACCTGCATTACTTCCTTGAAGAATCTTAGTCTGTACAACATGATCGCCAAGTTTTGTAACAACCAGCCTGGTTCCATTACACAACCTTAGGAAATGATCGATATTTCTCAACAACATGATTGGAGTTCCAATTTTCAGTTTGATCTAATGGTTCGGCAATCCAGAACATTTGATTGTGTTTATAAATTCCGGTGAGTGGACGTCCTGCAATATATCAATGTTTGAATCAGATTTGCACGCACTGTCAAAGCTCAGATATACTTTACAATCTCCATCATTCAATGACGTCATATATTCATTAATCAAGTCAACGACATCAAGTGTTGGTGCAAGAATAGCACGTCCCTCCAAATAAGCAGAGCAGTCGGTTGTTTTTCCAAATTGTGGATATGTTCTTGACACAATTGATGCAATATGGTCACCATCATCTTTTAAAAATAAATCCTCTGGAATTTCAATTTAAACTACTCCATCATTTGGTCCTCCCACTATTCCATCTCTTATACTATTTATCCAGTCGGCAAATTTTTTTTAATTCGACATAATCGGGATCTGAACTGAGATTTTGCAGCCTCATGTTCTTGGTCAGCCTCAAAACCGTGCAATGAGCCCACAAATACAAAGAATTGATGGTCGCATGAACTATGTCTGGCCTAGTGCCTTTTGGAATAACCGGTAAAATTTGATGAAAATCTCCACCAAGAACTAATGTTTTGCCTCCAAATGGAAGGTGCTTGTTTGCATTATTTTTTGATCTCATCACATCTTTCAAAGTTTTGTTCAGAGCTTCAAAACAATATTTATGCATCATAGGAGTTTCATCCCAAATAATGAGGTGCGCCCGATTAATTCTGCAAGTTGAGTTCCAGTAAAGATCGAATATGATGAACCTTGGTGGAGATTAAAAGGAACCTTAAACCTATAATGACCAGTTCTTCCTTTAGGTAGAAGAAGAGAAGCTATGCCGCTAGATGCTACATTTAGAACAATTCCGCCATTTGATCTAATGGCCGCAGAAAGCGTCCTCCAAACAAATATTTTACCAGTCCCCCCGTATCCATAGACAAAAAATACGCCACCCTTGTTCGAATGTACTGCATCCATGACTTTATCATAAACGTGTCGCTGATCAACATTCGAATTATCAACCAATTTACCATGCTCTTCAATGAGTGCCTCACGATCATACTCCAATTCTTCAGCAATAAATCTATTTTGATACACACTGGAATCGACGACCTTTGGAATTGGCATGGGAGAAAAATCCTTTAAACTCTTTCCCATACTTTGCAATAAATTGTCAACTTCAAGCAACGCAAAATCTTGAATTTCAGCATCACTCATTTTTAAATCTAAAGAAAGAAAAAATGCATTGAAAATGGCATTACAAATATTGGTAATAAAGAAAAAGAAATTATAGATGTTAATAAAAAATGTCAATAATCTTTCTTAACTTTCGTTGATTGTATAGAATGTTATCTGAAAAATCTTTCCAGCATTTCTCCCATACTTTTTCAGGACGTACTAAAGATTTTGATGCAAGCAAGGTTGTGAATAAAGTTCTGACGGAATGCGGTGATCCCCAATTACTTGCTTCTGATATACCGTCAATATATTCTTTATCATCTAATAGCAATCCCAGAAAATAACATGCATCGCGATATGTATCGTACTGTTTTCCATTAGCTTTTTTTATATCATCATGGCATTGTGCTCCTCGAATTACGTTGAGTAGGCAGCGAGCATAATATTTATCACCTGATCTTGGCGGCACATAGTAAATTCGTCCTAATGAGAATAAATCTACCTGCATAGGTGTCCATTCTTTTGTTGTCGAGTTCCAAACAGATTTCTGAGGGAACTCAACATAAGTCAAACTCCGTACTTCTGGATATTTCTTTTTCGCCTCGAACCAGCCTAAAAACATGCTATGATGTGTTGATTTGCGTTTCATTACCTCGTCTAGCTGATCATTATCATTATACAATATATTATGCTCTCCTAGAAGATGAAAACTCAATCGCATGACAGGTGGATTTTTATACTGGATTTCATAACCTAATATTCTCCATGCCGCTTCGCATGGAGAAGTGTAACGGCAATCATAATACATGTTGATCTCATCAATCTTTTTCTCCTCTGATTCCCCTTCTTTGTTCTGATAGAACGTTGTGGTGACCCTGTCGTTACCTTTGTTGACATATTTGAACAAATACTTGATAGATCTAGATTGGTTACACCATTCAACATTCAAATGAGTTCCATACTTCAGCAATAGATAACGATTGGAACGACCCATCGGTTGTCTAATGGAACACCATTCTTTGTAACATTCAAAAATTTCATTATCACGTAAATCTCTTATCAAAGCATCCAACTTGATTTTGAAAATCCTAGAAATAATATCAGGCCGATCTTCTGGTTTTAGATTTCTTTTATCAATAAAGCGAACAATCTTCGACCATTTAGGATTGCATGTGAATGTAATAAACAAATCAGGATAACTTGCCCACCGACAAATTACCATAGCATCTTGATAATTTTGAATCATATATCGAGCACCGCTAGTAAATGTTGCCGGCAAGACAACGCGAGTACCAACACTTGAGCCATTTGTTTCTCCTCGTAATAGTGCATCAGCAATCCCACTATACATCTCGCTTCGTAATTCTTTTTTATGGGTTCTTACGTACCACAATCTTGATGATTAAATCATCGTATATCCATCAACTATGAGTTGTTGTGTGAGTCATCGACTATATAGAATAGTGGGTACCTCAGTCTCTCTCTCATGCAACCGGTGAGGAAAAAACTCCTCTGGCTCACATATTTTCTACCATTGCCTTTAGGTTTTCGATATTTTGCGAAAGATATATCTTCCCTATAGTTGTCTTCCCCATAAGGAAATAGCAATGGATATTTCAAAGCAAGGTACGTAGGATGCAACTCGTTGATACGTTTCAAATTACCAGATCTCTTTTCTACTACAATATCCCCGCTACCACTTTGAGGTTCAAGATCGCCAACAACTAATAGAGCAAGCTCGTCCACTTCTGGAAGATTGTGCGTTCTTCCATCCTTGCCTCTTCTCCCAAGTAGACGCAATTTCACTTCAGCCACATTATACTCTCGAAAAGTTTATTTGGCCATTCTAAAGGACTTGACCAAATTGTTTTCACTATCCAACATGGATTTTAAGTTTGCTACAATATCGGTGTGAAGAGAGTTTTTCTCATTATTTCCTCTGCAAAGTGAACAAAGAATAGTATAAGAATAATAAATATAATATAAATATTCCAATGAAACTGAAATGATTGCTATTTATAACGTAAATGCATACCTAACTGAATTAATCCGATTCTGAACTTCATTTTCAGTATCATATATGTAAAATTGTGCGAATTTTGGAATAGAACCTTCCTCTGGAAGAAGACTTCCGATTAAATGATAATTCTGGCCGTGGATTTTGAATATTGGTGGAGAGTTCCCCGTATTCATACTCGAATCAATCTTACCACCCATAGAAGTAAAACAAAACATGTTGTTGTATGATCTAATATTTTCCAAATAGTGTCGACTTTTATCACTTACCCCGAATATTATATCATATAGAAGTTGCGGTGGCTTCTTAAATTCTGGTAACTTGATTTTTCCTTTATCACAGCATCCTGAGTATATCGGAGAATTGTATTGTTACGCGAGTTCAGGCTCTTGCCATACCAAAAATATGCTGAACAATGTTCACATTTGAAGGATGGATCGCCAAGGTCCCAATAATCTAATATAATTAAATCATTATATTCTAATTATAATAAATAAATATATTGATATTAAAACTACAAAATTAAATAAATATATGTATAACTGAATTACCGAATTAATATAAACTTTTGACTTTGTATTTAAATTAATGTTGATAAAAACATACCATCATTTGGGAGGTTTGTCGTTTCGGTCTTTCTTCTTTGTAATAGTTTGGGAAGTGGTTTAGCACTCTCCAATGCGGAAGCATTCTCACCAACCGAACTCAACTGAGATTGTGGAACTATGATGTTTTGGACTTGTACTGTGATTAAATTTACAATTATCAATTTATTCACGGTAGTTAATTAATATGTTAAAAAATATTAACGATAATTGGATTTTGTAAGAAAAAAATCCAACTATTTATAATTTAAAAACCATTGAAATATATAATTAAAATAAAATTTGATTTAATTTCAAATAGGAATTAAGTTTGAAATGAATTCTTTCAAGGTTACCATGTTTAGCAACATTTGATTTTAGAGGCGGCCTTCCCCTTCTTGGTTTTGGGATTGATTGATCTTCTTTTTCCAAATCTATTATAGCTGATGTCATAGTGTTCATTCCACTTGATCCTGAGTTTGTGATTTATAAGATATAAAAAATACATTATTTTATGAGATCAATTCAAATAAGAAAATTATTGAATCGTAATAATATTTGATAAATAATATATTTATTAAAACATATAATAAGACATATTGTACTGCACATTTTTTATAATATAATTTAAAAAAAGTGGTCAAATAATTTTTGATACATAATGATATCATGGTTACCGTGATTGGTAAGATTTGTTCTTAGAGGCTGCCTTCCCGCTTTTCTTTTGGGAATGATTTGATTTTTTCCCAAACTTGATGTGATAGTATTAATTCCACTCAACGCAGATGTCACACAGCCATTTTCTTCAATCGTATTAAGTAGAGTTATCCTAGTCTTCTTTGACATGCTATCTGACATAGTTAGAGATTAATGATTTAAATATTTAATTCAATTCTATAATATTGAGTAGTACTGATTCACAATTATATTTTATAAGATAATATTAAATGATGTAAATTAAAATTAAATTAATAAATTATAAATCATTTAAATTAATATTATTATCTTACAAAAATAAGAATGACTTGTCAAACTTCTTAACTCATTTAAAAGTTGGGAAGTCAAATATTATAAAACACACAAAAAATCCAGAATTACAGTCGGCTTCATTAATAATTTAAACTAAAAATAGCATGCCTATTATTTTCCAGCCTAAACAACAAAATTAGTTCCGAAATTTGATCTAACTTATGAAATAACTTTCTTCAAAAAAGTGACATCTATGATAAAATACAATTACACGAAAAATCATCAACTAATAGTTCTTTATACTGGTCTTTGAATTAGGTAATGGAAATAAATAGATAAAATTAATGACAAACTTAACCATGGCAATCAATAGTTTGCATTGGGAAAAGTACCCAACTGTTTGGTATACTGCACCAAATTAGTGTAAAATGATATTCAATATACCGAAAATTTTATGCACATAGCAATATGTCATTTTCGAAAATCTCAACACTTCCGTATATATCCTAAAAAACACAAACAGACATGTAGAAATTTTCATTATTCAGTCAAACTCTTTAGAAAAAAAATTCAGCATTTTCAATTACATTCTAGACCAAAAACTCCATTTTAGACTTTTTACTATTTGTGTATGTGCTTCATACCAAAAAAATCAGTGGGATATGAAATAAAATTTTRGTTACACCAGACTCTCTTAAAAATATTTAAACATATTAAATCAAAAAAAGAACTGAGTAATAGTACCATCAGGACTTGGGTTCGGGTTAGGCCGTTTGGTACTAATAACAATAGACCTTTTGATTTCCAGCATATTTGTATGAGTCTATGAGTCAACTTTGTCACACCAGGAGTAATAGCAAGTGCAGCTAGAAAAACCTGAAAATTTTCATGGATAGTTAGAATATAATTATAGTGTAAATTAGATTAAACTGAAAAAGAATTGAAAATTTGTTAAAAAAAAATATGCAACAGAAATAATAAACGAACTATTAAGATTGATGAATTGGAATTTTATTCAAAAAAAAAGTAACCAAAGCAATCATAAACTAATTCTACACTAAATTCTAAATATATATAAATCTATTTAGAGTGGAATCCTAGACCAAATTCTATATATATAAATCTATCTAGAGGGGAACAACAAAACAACTATAAATACATAACAAACAAAATTGATAAGGTCTAAAATAGTGTAGATCTAAAATATTGAGGTCACTACCTTAGAGCATCCGTCAGGCTTGAGCTTGTATCAAATACCTAGTCTTCTGCCCGAATCCTAACTTAGCTTAGAAAAGGTCTGCGGTCTGACTTGGTTATAGCATTTAGTTGAGAAGAAATAATATGCTTATGAGAGAATTGAGTCCAACCAATCTATTTGTTCTACATAGATAATTTTGTTTATGCAATGACATATATATATATACTATATATACATATATATATATATATATATATATAGGATTAGGTTCAAATAGAACCCACGTCAATATATGCGAACCTAGGGACCAATCTGAACCGTTGATTAAATACGATCAATGGTTAAAATAAAAAGAAACAATTGGCTTTAATTCAAGCATGCTGGGGTTATTTTAGTATTTTRGTAATCTGGTCAAATATTACGGCCCATAATAACGTATAATCCCCTTAACACAATAAGGAAATATCAAATCTTCACGTTGACAAAAAAACTTCTCCACGCTCAATATCCACAATCACCGGTTCATCTTCTGCAATCCCTCGACGACGAAATTCTGAAGATGGCGTCARCAGGTTTGATACTTCAAATCACAAGAAGTCGTTTTTTTGGTCTGCTTATTATCTTATAGGTTCAGTCTATTTCCTTCAACTAATTATATATAGGGTTTGCCATGAACAGCACATGGTGATTATTATTGTATTGGAAAAAAGCAGTGACTGTTCACTAATTATATATAGGATTTGCCATGAACAGCACATGGTTTGCCATGAACGGCACATGGTGATTATTATTATAGGTTCAGTCTATTTCCTTCAACTAATTATTTTCGTCGTTTCTAAACATATTCGAAAGCACTGTCCACTAATTCAAGACAGCACCGAAGGGTTTCAAAAAAAGCAGTGACTGTTCAATATGCGAACCCAGAATTTAATGTTTTAAACTTAATGCAATATCTATCTGAATTATTATTATACAAAAAGCACTATCCATCTTTTAAAGCACTAAAAGCAATATATGCGAACCTTTTTTTAAACCAATATATTATGCGACATCTATACGAAAAGGCCCCAAAAGTCATATCATTTTGWAAGCAATATATTATGATTTTTTTTACAGAACTGTATGATAAATTTTTTATTATGCGTGATTCATTTATTCGCAGGCAATGACGAGCGTAGTGAAAAGTCCGAATACCATGTTGAGATATCACCTGGACTAACCGAGTATTACGTGCCGCATTGTGAGTTGAATTATAAGCCTTTTGTGGGGAAAAAATTTACATCCTTAGACGACGGTATTAATTTCTATAGAAATTATGCCTCGAAGTGTGGCTTCGATGTTCGACTGGGATCGGAAAAAAAGTACCGCGATAATACTATCATGCTCAAAACCGTGTATTGTAATAGAGAGGGCGAGAAGCTTGTCGCCCCTCTGAATAGCGAAAGCGTAATTTGCGAAAACGAAAACATAAGTGGAAGCCCTCCGAAAAAAAAAATTCGCCGGACATCTAAGCGTTGTGGGTGCATGGCACGTGTCAAGTTCAAGTTTTGCCCCGGTGAAGGTTATYTTGTTAACGAGTTTATCGAACGTCATCATCACATGTTAGTCTCTGAACCATACAAGTCATTCCTTAAAGAGAACATGAATCTAGATCCTGCTCATAAGCAATTCATGTTGAGCTGTGCTAGGGCGAATATCAGTGCAACGAGGTCGTATAGGCTATATAAGGAAGTAGTCGGTGGGTATTCTAATATAGGTTGTACGAAAGTTGAATTCAAAAACTTTGCACGTGATGTGAAAGCATATGTTGCTGGGGTTAACGCTCAAATATTGTTGGAGAAGCTTTTTAGGAAGAAAGAAATGAACCCGGCATTTGTGTTCGATTATGCAGTTGACGAGCACGATAAGTTGACTAGGTTGTTTTGGGCTGACCCTACGTGTAGGAGGAACTTCGCTGCCTTCGGAGATGTTATGTCGTTTGATGCCACGTACTCGACAAACAGGTTTTACCTTTTTCCTATTTGAGTTTTGATTTTTTTTTGTTTTTGGCATGTATATCTAACTAACCTAAATTATCCTCACCACTGCTCAGAAAAAAAAAAATATATGATATTAATAAAAAATAAACTTCATTGCTGCTCATTTTTTCATACTTTGTTTTAAAAAGATTTTTTAACAACACACCCACAGATTACTTTTCTTGTATTTATTCCCTTGTTTACAGAATATTTATAGGGCAGTACCCAATGTTTTTAATATTAAATAAATGGAAAGCAGGGATTAATTAATGTTTTTTTGTATACTGATTCATAATCAAAGTAAGACTTTAGTTAATCAATATCAACTGTACTTCATTTCGGCGGTTCTCAAGTATATATATATTTTTTTTTGGTCCTATGCTTATCAATTTGGGGTATACTGCACTGTAAATAAATTGTAAGCACATGGATGTATATCAAAAACATAATCTTATGGAACGATAGTTATGGAAAGCAGACCTTAACCTAATTTTATTCATTTTAATATTAGGTATAATATGATATTCGCTCCGTTTACTGGGAAAGACAATCACGGTAAATGTGTTTCATTTGGTATCGGCTTGTTGTCAAGRGAAGATGTTGGCGCGTATGCATGGCTCTTTGAGAAATTTATTGCGTGCATGGGTCGTAGTCCTACAGTGATTACAACCTACCAAGACCCGGTGATGAAGATTGCAATCGAGAAGGTGCTTGTCGGCACAAGACAACGCCTATGTATGTGGCACATTATGAAGAAGGTTCCGGAAAAGGTGCCCGCTAATCTGAAGAACGACATGGCATTTAAGGACAAATTGAATTGTGTTGTGTGGTCCGATCTCCTCGAGCCTCCGGAGTTCGAAGCGCAATGGAAGGATGTCATGGTCGCATTTGGGTTAATGGACAACACCTGGTTTAAATCATTGTTTGAAATACGTGAAATGTGGATACCCGCGCACTTTAGGGATGTCCCAATGAGTCGGCTATTTAGAACTACGTCTATGTCGGAGAGTGAAAATGGTTTCTTCGGCAGGTACACCAACCCTCGTGCTAACTTGTTAGAGTTTTTTTTTAATATTGAAAGTGCATTAGATTCTCAAAGACACACACTTGATGCTATTAATAGTCAGGAAGAAACCAACGTTCCCTATCTCGAAACGCCTTTAGCAATTGAAAAACACGCTTCGTCCATTTACACGGCTCTCATTTTTAGAGAGGTTCAATGCGAGATTGTCGCTGCTTGTTTCGGATGTCGTGTTGCAAGCATAAAATGAGAACGGAAATATGTTCTTATATGACGTCGATGATCATAGTTGTTTGTTCAAAGTTGCGTATGATAAGAGCGATGACTCTGTGGTTTGTAGTTGCAAGAAATTCATAAGGGAAGGGTTATTGTGCTCTCATATTTTTTTCATATTCAAAGAATTGAGAATCGAGAAGGTTCCCGATAAATACATTGTTAGCCGTTGGACTAAATCTGCATTCAAGACTACCATGTACGATATGCAAGGTGTCACTCGTGGCCAAACTAATTGTATCGAGGAAAGTAAATCACTTATGAATCAGATTATGTCCGAGTTTTACACTTGTGTTGGCTTGGCCGAGGGGAAGGTAGAAAACATGTCGGCATTGTTACGTGGTATTAGGTATTTGAAGACATCTCTAAAGGTAGACGGGGATCAAACGAAGCACTCTTCAGCAAAGCGTAAACTATTTGATAACTTCTATGGCACGTCAATCCCCGACGATGTAACAGTCTTTCCCCCGTCGACAGTCAATAATAAAGGTTCTCGTAACCGGCTGAAGTCAAGTAAGGAGTTGGCGATTGAAAATAGCAGCAAGCCGTTGAGAATGTGTAGCCAATGCAAGCAGAAATCAAACCACGACGCTCGCAATTGCCCAGTAGAATTGTAGTGATTGACAAGGAAATATTGTTAGTACTCACCAAATCCTACATTCCTCTTCAAGACATTTAGACTCTTTCTTTTTTTCGAATAAATATGTTTTGTTGTTCTTACGCACTATACAAAACGTTTGAAACCAATGTTCCTCCTGAACCACTGGCATAATATGAACTACAGATAA